>PVJA010003571.1:0-14895 GCA_004027025.1 Myocastor coypus | reverse complement strand
TGTCCCATCTGTCTCCTGCAAGCTGCGACTCAGACCAGGGCTTGGTTAATTCAGATTTTACTATGAATCTGTCAGTGGTGCTGTGTATTCCTGTTGCATTGGTGACATTAATAGGCACAGAACATGGGGTTTTCCCCCTTAGTTGATCAAAGTTTGCTTCTGTTGTTCTGTCTTATAGTCCGGTGACTGGTAAATCTTGACTGGGGTGTACCTTGCTGAGGTCATATGAGTTAGAAGCTACTGGAGGAGAGCCTGCCTTGGAGAACACAGAGGCTTTGTCAACCCTGCCTGAGAGTGCTGTGAGCCTTAGCTAATCAGTGTCCAGGTCTCAGCCTCTCTGTTGTTTTACTTTCTCATGGCTGGAATGCAATACCTGACACCATCCAAAAAGAAGAGAAGTTTGTTTTGGCTTGCAATTTGGAAGTTTAAGTCCTTGCATGGTTGGCAGTGTGGTGCAAGGGGCTGGGTGCAGAAAGGCTTTCTCTCCTCAAGTTTAAGAGGAAGCAGTACATTTAGGCAGGACCTAGGAAGGTAAAGTATTCTCTGGGCCACACTCACAGTGACCTGATGCTCCCAGCCAGGCCTGATCTCCTAAGGCCAAGTCAGCTGCTTGGGCACACAATCCATTCACCTTCCAGACATTTGAGGCTTTGGGAGCTGTTTTAGGTCAAAGCCATAACACCCATGTGCTCCTTTCTGAAACTGCCTTGTCTAGGGATGCCCAGAAATAGCCCTCTTTTTCTCGCTTCCCATGTGCATGTTCCTCATTACCCAAGAGACACTGGCTTTTCTTGTTACCCTGTCTCTAGCTGGCAGCACCTCTAAACTCAAACAGAGGGATCTTTGGTGTTTGTGTGGGGATATGAAGGGAAGGACCCTAGTCATGAATCACTGGACACAGATCCTTTAGTAATGTAGCTGCTGTCCTGATTTTCATGATGGCTGTAATCAAATTGTCAATGGCAAGGTCCCTCAGAGTAATTTTCCATGATGGACCACTGTTGGAACAGGAGCTGGTAACTTAATAAAACTTGAAAGGACAGAATGACAATTTTAGGATGGCTCATTTTTTTTCTCTCAACTTCTCATTTGCACAAAATATTTTCTCTTTGCTTATGGTAATAAAGAGAAGATATAAAAAAATGTAAAACTAATGGTTGACTGCATTATTCTACTAATGACTACTTAATTGTTCACAGAAGTGTGAATGAATTAAAAGTGAGAAAGGCCCATTCATTAACATGTATTTATAAGAGTAGTTAACTTTCTAATGTTTAATAATTATAAGGCTTAGGGCTGGTGATATAGCTCAGTGGCATAACTGTCTGCCTGGCAACCACAAGGTCCTGAGTTTAATCCCTGGTACTAAAAAAAAAATTTTTTTTATTTGTTATTGTTATGAATGTCTTCTGTAGTAGTTATAGCTTTAATGATAAGTCAGTCCAGGAAACTTTTAAGCATAGGGTGGTAGAATCAGGAAACTTTTCTTTTTGATTTTTTGATACAGGGACTTATTGCACAGCTTGGACTCATAGAGATCCTCCTGTCTCAGCCTCTGCAGTGTGGGGACCATGGGTGTGTGCCTGGGTTTTTGGGGCTAGCATAACATGCAGTACCAGAGATCAAACTTGGGACCTTAAGCTTGTCTCAAAGGTGCTTATGCTGCCAAGCTATCTCCCCAGCCCAGAAACTTTTTATTTATTTTTAAATTTTATTTATTTTTTAATGTATTTATTACAGGATCTTACTATGCAGCTCAGATTCATAGTAATCCTCCTGTTTTCAGCCTCCTCAATGCTGGGAGTACAGGTGTGCCCTACCAAACTGGGTCTGGGTGGTTAGCTCAGTGGCCCCAGGGGCAGGGCTGGTGTGGCATGTATTGCTGGCAATTGAACTTTGGCCCCTGTGCTTGCCTAAGCAGGCACTTAGTCTGCTCAGCTATCTTGCCAGCCCAAGCAGAAACTTTTTTTAAAGGAAACATTAAAAAATTAATTTGTAATATGTATAGATATTCATATGGCAGAAAAGTATGGTAAAGTAACAAATTTTATCTTCTGTAGTATAAAATACAAATTGGTGTAGAATAGAATTCTGAAATTAAAATGCAAATCAAGAACAAAAAAGAAGAACAAAAAATGAAAAAGAAATGAAGTAAATTATGGGCTTCAATGATAAATTTTCTTCTGGTGCATCTTTTTATGTGTATGTTTAGGTAGAATGGAACATAATGGCCATCAACCTGCATAAAACAAAGACATTCTGCATAGTTTATGTACTATGTTTTTAACTAGATAGCTGTGGTAATAAAAAATATATGCTATTTAGATTGTATTAGATATATTTAAAGGCTGCTGAAACAGTTTTGCTTTCATTTTTTGTTTGCTTTTGTAGTCCTCGTGATCAAACTCAGGGCTCTGCATATGCTAGGGCCTGGGTTACACTGGGGGTCCTGCTGAAGCAGTTCTGGTTAAACAAAGCAATATCATTGCACTATCAGATGGAAACATTTTCAATGTCAACTCACAAGTGACTGGTGAAGTACCTGATGTTCAACATTTCTACAGAGGGTACATAGATGTGAAGATTGAAGAACTCTTTTCTTTGATGTCTTTCTGCTTCTGACCAGGCATTTGGGTGTCTTGTTCAATGGAGTTTATATTTCTAGGTCAATAAATATTGCTGGGTTCAGATACAAAACATAAGGGAAGAAACAAAGCAAAGCACTAAAAGGAGAGAAAGCGTAATACTCTATAGACCTGTAAGAACGAATTCTGGAGGGTAAAGCATGGATTTAAGATACACTTTCTTTAAAAAATCATGAGACTGGTGGGTTAGCATCTTTATTTAACTATGGGGATCTGAAATAGTTTCACTTCTCATTTTTTTTTTTGTCACAGCGTAACTTTATTGAGAGGAAACATAGTCACACCAAGGAGATGCGCTTTTGCTCTCTTTCACAGTCACACACATGTACACACCCTTCTCCAGCTTCTGACACACAGTGCAGTTCTCAGCCCCAGTGGGACTAAGATCCAGAGGTGGCAGGGGCCAGAGGGAGGCATGGAGTGGGGATGGGGAAGTGGCCCTGATAGGAATGGGGTGGGGTAGGAGGTAGGGGGCGCCAGGAGCAGAGGTGGGCAGGGTGCCCTGCAGCTCGGGTGTGCAGAGAGGATCCTGGGCACCGTGGCCTCGGTATGGCTGTGATCCCAGGAGGAGCCTTTCTAGGCTGAGGTGGTGCTCTCAAAGGGGTCTGAGAAGGACAGGGATTCCCACCCTGTCCTCTGGGCGGTGGCTGGGAACAGGAATGGACAGGGCAGGGCAGGCAGCAGCAGCAGGCAGGCTCAGCTCTGGGGCTCCTCGGGAGCCTCATTGCCCTCTTCCCTGGCATTGTTGGCTGTCCACGGCGACAGGTTGTCTCTCAGCAGCTGCATGATGAGGGTGGAGTCCTCGCTGGGTGCATGCTGGTCAGCCATGGCCTCATCAAAAGTGATCTTGGCCAGTGAGATAGCCTTCTCTGGGCTGTTGGCGATCTTGTAGTGGAAGACAGAAAAGTTTAGGGCTAGGTCCAGGCGGATGGGGTTGGTGGGTGGCATCTCCTTCTTGCTGATGTCTGTGGCTTTCTGGTAGGCTGCCCGGGCAGAATTGATGATGCGCTTGTCACCAGCGGCCACTTTGGCCAAGTAGTGGTAGTAGTTGTCCTTCATCTTCAGGTAAAAGACATGGCACTTGGCCTCCCCAGCTCCTTGATGAGATTGGAGTCCAGGAAGTCCAGTGCCTTGTCACGCACGCCCCAGAGCTTGGTCTCCACCTTCTGCTGATACTCTCAGACATCAGGGTCCTTCTCTGAGCCCTCCTCATCACTTTTTTGTTTAGTGCTGGACAAAACTCTCCAAGCAGCCCTTTTGGAGAGGGCCACCACGTTTTTGTAGGCCACAGAAGGCTAGCTTTATTCTTCACAGGAAAGATCCTCACCCTTTTCCACTGTGCCCTTCATGAAGGCTGCCATGTCCTTGTAGCAGGGCTCTGCCAGTGTGGCCTTCCGAATCAGACTGGCTCTTTCCATGGCTGTAGGGACAGACAGTCAGGTGGTGGGCCAGCTGGTTGCCAGGGGACAGCTATTGAGTTCTGTTCACTTCTGATCTTTTAAAGTAGTTGGTAGATGAAAAGGATTCTAGAAGTTGTGTGTGTATATTTATCAGAAAATAAATTTATTTTCTATAATTGATTTTGAATGTGCTAGCTCCACAGAGGAACTCCTGGAAGGTCCCAACATACACAGAGAAGAGTGAAAGCATGGTGTAGAAAATAGAACTCAAACTAAGTGAACTTCAGGGCATGGGTGGTTAGAAATAGATTTTCATACATGCTTCTCCAGGTTCAGGAAAGACATTACACACACTGCTTGTTTAATGACTTAGTTCCATTCCTGCAAGCAGGTTTTTAAATGAATTGGTTGGTTGCTAAATAAGGAATATTCACAGTATTCAGAACAAAGAGCAAAGGTAACTCCAAGTTGATGATTTTGCTTTTATTTGCATAACTCTTACATACAGTACTGTAATGTATAACAACATACAACATAACTACAGTACTGTATGATATGGTATAGTCAGCAAAAATTATACTACTGTAAACTTGGTTTTTTTTTTAAGCAGGGATTTAACCCAGGGCCTTGTGCTTACCAGGCAAGCACTTGTTCTACTGAGCTTTCTCCCCAACCCCATGCTACTGTATAAATAAGGTGTACTGTACAAGAAGACTGTGAAGCTCTATAAATAAGATGTATAGAACTATACCAAAACAAACAAACAAACAAACAAAACCAGATGGGTCATAAGTCCAAGTGCAAACAGTATGCCCCAGTTCAAAGAGTTGTTAGATAGGTAGGTCATTAAATGAGGAATATGTATATAGGCCAGGTGCCCTGAGCCATTACGCTTGCTAACTGCATGGACTCTCATGCAATGAATGTATTGGGCCAGTGCTTCTCAGACCCTGGCAATTTTTCCCTCAAAGGCACCTGTGATATTTGGTTCTCTCGGCTGTGTGCCTAGTGGGTAGAGACCAAGGGTGCTCCTCAGCATCTTGTAGTGTTCAGGACAGGTTGCATCCAATGCAAAGAACGCACAAGGTGTTGGTAGTGTTGAGGCCTGGAAGTCCTGGTCTAGCACGCATGGGCGCTATCACCTATAGTCACAGTGAGGGGAATTATATTCTCAGGTATAGTGTTAAAAAGACCTGAAGTCCCCTTGCCTATCCCTTTGCTTCCCACTGATCACCAGTATCTCCCCTGAGTATGTGTCATTAAAGAATGTTGTTTCATTCACATACAATGTGTAAAAGCAGTTGAGATGTGACAGTGCCAGGTCTCCTAAAGACATGGCTTCCTGTTTCTGAGCTTTTTCTTACTGTGAAAAAATACCTGAGATGAAGAGCTTAAAGGAAGAAAGGGTTTTCTTTGCAGGGGGAGAGCAGCTTTACAGTTTCACAAGTTTCTGTCCATGGTCAATGGGCTCCATTGTTTTTAATGTTCTTGATGGAGAGGCAGAAACGTGGTGGGAGAGGTTATCTCATGGCTGTCAGAAAGCAGAGTGGGAAAGCCAGGGGTTGGGCACATCCCAAGATCACATCGCGCCATCCACACTCTTCAGGTAGGCCCCATTTGTGTTCGTTTCGCCCTCTAACAATGCCATCAAATCACAGGCTTGGCAGTGGATCTGTCCACTCAGTGAGGTCTGTCCCCTCTAGTACCACCCATTTCTCCACAAGTCCACAGCTGGCAGTGTGAGTTTGGGGGCACATTTCATATCCAAGCCATCACACTTATGTACCCTAACCCTGAGATGCTTTGAGAGAATATTTTGAGGAAGAAAACTGGCTCTGACCTGACTGAACAGGTCTTCTGTAGCTTGCACAAGCATCTGTATAGTGCTCCTAACCTGTTTTTCTAGTCGTTTATGCAAACATTTGTGTGTGTGTTTATGCATTATAACATATAAGGCTGCAGTGACACAATTACATAATATGTAATTGTTTCTCTAAGTAAGTGTTCCCGTGAGAGGGATTCCTGGGACAAAGGGCACCTACATTTTAAATACATTAAGGATATATTCACATTTTTTTTTTTCTCATTAGTAGTGTCTTGAAAGTATGAATCAGTTCCCCTTACATGATTCCTTTTGGAGTCTTTTTGTCTGTTTTTCTCCAGATTCTTTAAATTACTCTCCAATTGTCAGTAATCATCTTTCTTGTTTTTGGTTCTGACCTTGACTTACATCTGAATCCGGAGATAGAACTGCTAGGGAGAACTACCATTAAGGAAAAAAAAAAGATGGTCATCATTGCCCGTTAGAATTCTAGAATAATGCAATATGAAAGCTGGAAAAGATATGAGATGATTGTAATGCCTCATATTTTATTTTTTGTGGTACTGGGGATTGAACTGAGGACCCTGAGCTTGCCAGGCAAGCACTTATTCCACTGAGTTATGTCCGCAGCCCCAACGTCTCAAATTTAATGAACCCTTATTGTGTTTAAGATGCTCTATGAAACTGGCCATCTAATTTAATTTTCACACTCCTCTAAAGGTTATGTGAGGCATGTACACATGATTCTCTCCCACTTTGCAGGCACAGTGAATATAAATAAATTATTTAGTATCCTTCTGGGAGCAGAGCCAGCCTTTGGACCAGTCTCCTTGCAGAGCTCCTGTCCTTAAACCATAATGCCTCAGTGACATGTTTACACAATGTGGTATCTGGTCCAATTACTTCTTTTTACAGATCAGAAGCAAGTGGGTATGTAAATGACTTACCCAGAACTGAAAATTACTAGATAACAGCTGAGTGAGGACCAGACCTGGATGTGGAGCCAGGGGCTGCCAGTACTGAGCCGAGTGACCTTGAGCAAGCTCCTTGGTTTTCCTGAAGTGTAGTTGACTCTTGATGACTAAGAACATTCGTCTGTTGGGCTCAACAAGGGCTCTGCATATCTAAAGGCATGAGTGACAGCCTGGGTGGGCATGGAGCTTCTCATTTAAGGCAGCTGTGAAGTGTTTCTCTTAGGTTTTGTTTCACTGGTTCATCCGGGGATAACACTCAATGGTAAACTTCAGCGTGTAATTGAACATCTTTTCATGTGAGGAGAAAGCAGTTGATGTCTGGGTGAATGGGAAAGGGCTGGAATATGGAGGATTAGCATTTTAATTCTCTTTGTTCTGGATGACATGTCTTTTTGGTGAAGCTTGAACCAAGCAAGAGTCTCCATTGCAGCGTGCATTCTCCCTCAAGGAGCAGCACTCCTGGGGAATGAATGAGGCCACAGAACTTCCTACTGATCAAGAAGCTTCCTTTTAGGCATGAAAAGGCAATTTCATGCCTATTATTGGATCTCACAGGGAGCTGAATTCTTATGACAGAGCGATTGTTTTGGAGGAGCTTTTGGCCGAGTCTACTTTTAAAGCCACAAGTGGTGAATCATGTTTTCTCCAAATAACTGGCTCCCCAGTGGAAGTTAATGAGAGTCTCCAGTGGTGGCTGCTGATGCTGGTGGCTAGCTCCTCCCCTTTTCTGTGGAGAACTAGGTGGGAGGAATGCACTTAGATGGTAGCACTCAGGGCTCCAGGAGGAGATCTCAGCCGGAGCCGGTGGAAAGGTTTATTCCGGACTACAGGGAGCAGGCACTCAGTTGGAGCTTTGGAAATCCTTGCATTTACATTTGTTGATCCTTTAGACTTGGTATTGAGAAGCAATTGCTGCCCCCTCTTTTCCTTCTTGTGAGAGCTAGGGAAGCCTGATGTGTCTCAGGGGTTGTCTCGTGTTGTCAGGAAGGCGAGGTCTCTGGACTGCACTGAGCTGGGGTGGCCAGGGGCACAGTGCCATGAAGTGCCATGGAAGAAAGGAGTAGGCTCATGGCTCTGATGAGGCCCTCAGAGGTCTCTCCTGTCTTTCCAAGCTGTGATTGTTTTCCTGATTAGACTGGGAAAAAAGAATTCCAAGATGAAGTTACAGGGATGGTGAGGGTGAGAACTAGAGAAAGCTTGGACTGAGCCAGCCCAAGGCTATTACTCAATGTGGAGCTTCTCCCTCAGACTTGCTTTCCAAGGATTTAGGGAGCTAGAGAGCCCTAAGGCCTTCTCAGTTCTACTCTGGAGCTTTGTAGGTTGGATGCAGTGATCCACCTGTGTTCAGCCTCCCGAGGGCTGGGATTACAGGTGAGTGCTACCACACCCAGTCTCCAGTCTCCATTACTGTCTTAGCGTGTCCCAAAGGCAGGGCTGCCATGGCAGGCCGGAGCTTGAACTGCTTTAGTCCACTGAGCTATCAGGCTGGCCCTGGTTTTCACATTCCGTATGGGAATGTAGCTGGGAAGATGATGCTTGTCTATCTGGTGTTAAGGTTGCCCTTTGATGCTCTGCAGAGGGTCAGGAAGCGAATCAGCCTGTGTGTCTGCCAGCTTTTCAGCACTGCAAGGAGAGACTTGTGGCCAATAAGTTAAAAAGAGAAAGCTTATTATGCCTTGTGCCCTGGGAGGATCCAGTCTAGAACCAAGTCGCTTAAGGAACGAGCCTTTAACATAAAGACCTTGGGAAATTCTCCACCAAATCACAGAAGCTCAGTAGGCCTTTGAGCTACCTGCCCCAGGGATTCCCTGTGACAAGATGAGTGTGTAATGTGCATAGGGAGGGCGGGGGAGGGTCCTTCTCTAACCATTATCTGTGGCTTTTCCAGAGTCCATAGCACACCCACATCTGCCATGTTGCTTCCTGGGGGAGCAATGTTATGGGACAGTAAAGACCCCACTCAATGAGGTAAGGCCTTTACGGTTCCCTAAGTCATTATCCTGACTTGAAGACCTCATATGCCCAGTGTGCAGATGGAAATCTCCCCTTTTTGGTTTTCTGCTTGGTGACTTTTGACAGAGCTGGCACTCCTAGCCCCTAAACGCTGGTGGCTTTTGTGTGCTGGAAGTGCTTTGATGTGTCTGCTGGCCTTCCCTCTTTCCTGTGCAACAAGTGTCTATAAAACCAGGGCCTTCCTGTTCAGTGCTTCCTAGCTCCTGATCCAAACTGCTGGGAGAACCTGTCTTGCCACAAGAAGTAGGGGTGGCAAGATGAGGGGGGAAGAAAGGAATGAGAAGCACTCAAGAAGGAGACAGATTGCTATTATTACTGTGCTTTTTCTTTTCAATTTCATGCTTCAGATTTCCAATGTCATTATAAACAGTGGGGGAGGAAGTGATATGTATTACCTTCTCTTCCTGTTGATGGAAAATACCAGCTTTCGTGTTGGTGAAAGAGGCCCTGTATATTCTGAGCACTTGGGGTGGGGTGGTCCCATGGCATTTATTTCCCCTGCTTCTTCTTGTTCCTGTCTCCTCCCTCCCTGCTTTCGTCTTCAAGCTGCAGTGTGGGAGTGGCTGGCTGCTGGCCTCCCTTGTCCTGCCTTCTGTCTCTGGGTGTCTACCTTGTCCTGCCATGCAGGGTGACTCTACTATGTAGCTTGGCCCGTCTCTTTCCTTGGGCATCTCTGTCCTTATTTGGGGCAGAAGGTTAAAAAGAATAGATTCAGGCCAACTAGTCTTGAGTTCTCTAAAGTTACAGTAACTTCATACATTTTTCTGTAGGAACAGGTGGATGTGACAGATACTCTGTGAAGACGATTGGCTCATCTTCTGTCTGTCTACCTGTCCATAAGTGCTAGGAATTTAAGAAAGGAATAAGAGATGCTTTCTGTCTAGCAGAGAGCCATGCAAAGTACACTCCTGGTTTCAGTTCCAATGCCCAGTTCTATACATAAAATTTTATTGGAATGCATGCATCTCCATTTGTTGACACAGTGTGTGTAGCTGCTTTTGTCCCACCACAGGACAGTTGCAGGGCAGCAACAAGACCACACCCACAAAGCCTCAAGTATTTTGCTGTCTGACCCTCTAGAGAACAAGTTTGCTATCCTTGCTGCAGTGTCTGTGGTAGAGTATTCTGAGGCCCAGGCCAGTGTAAATATCTGGGGGCCCATGGCATGTGCTGTTGGAGCCTGGGCTGGATCTTGGAATTGCTCCCTGAGCAGCCTGGTGTTCCAGGTAGGTGATTCCTGGGACACTGTATCAGTCAGGGTTTTACTAGAGGAACAGCTATAGCACAAGATGTACAAATGTGTAAGAAATTACAAGGCTGGCTTATGATGGTCAGACACAAAGTCAGATGAGGAAGCGTGCAGAGGGTGTTGGCATACCTGAGACCTAAGGATTCAGTCCCAGTTCTGGAGGTCACTGACGTGTCCCTTCAAGTCCTTATCAATTGGCTGATGGTCTGTGATGGCAGGCTGATGAATCTACATAGGAAGGCAGGAGGATCCAAGGCAGAAGCTGTGGAAGAGTACACTCAAAGCTAGAGATGATGTCCAAGCTGACTGGGAACACCAGAGCTCCTCTGAGGAAATGGAACTTTGTCTTTCCTCAGTTTGCTTTTATATCCTCTAAGTGATGAGTCACTCTAGGGTGGGCCTCCATGCTGTAGGGTGTGGAATGGCTGAGCCGATTTAGTTAAGTTTTTATGTTTTGCAATTGACACCATCTGTCAACCACTACAGGAACCTTGTTTTGTGGTGGGTCCTTCAGAAGGGGCCGGGGTTCCTTGTGAGCTCACTGCTGTTGTCACCCTTTTGCTGGGATGGGCTCATGAAAATTCCTTAGGGAATGTCCTCTCAGGGTGTGTGATGGATCTGACTCTTACTCTGTTCTCCAGGTGACATAAGGGATGGTGTTTCAGGAGAGATACTCAAGAGCAGAAGCCTGCAATTTAAAGCTAGGAAAGAAACTTGGTTTCCCAGCTCAATTTTGCAATTGTTGTTATGATTTAGCTTTATAAAGTGAGGCAGGTTGGTCTGACATCCAGGCCACTGCAGTTCCAAGAAGCTCCCTGGCTTTGGGAAAGTTCTCCCGACTCTGGTGCAGTGGACCCCACCCTGGCTGTATATCAGAATCACCCAGGAGCTTTTACCTTCAGCTCCATGCCAGCATGGGTAACGTGAACTAATGACAACACATCTTGAAGGGAGTGTTGGCTGCCATTGATGGGGTAGGAATTGGTACGAAGAGTTTGCAGAGCTGGGATTGTTGTCCCATGCAGCCAAAGCTCAGGGCTATTATTCTAAGGGGGACCATGGCTTAATAAAAAGTGAACTAGAGCTTGGCAGAAGCAGACCCTGCTCAAAGGCTGTCTGCAGTTATGAGGCTGAGCATGGAGCTGAATCAGTAGTCAGGGTTGGGGTCTTGGCCATATGGATGCTGGACAAGAAGGACAGGGCCCGGAAGCTGGGATGCAGGACACCCAGGGAGGGAGCTGCCTGTGCTTTCCAGTGCAGTCCTGGTGGTCCACCCCATAACAGATGGTGATCTTGGTTTCCAATACTGGTTGGTCTATCTTGGAGAATAGTAGCACTGTCAGGTTCACTTCTGGTTGGTCAGGCAAAGTGGAAAGAAAGCCATTACCTGAGAAAACAAGTCCTTTATGCTACTTGACCCTTTTAGAAGAAAAGCGGGAGGCTGGATTTTCACTGTTTGGCAAACTTGATCTTGAGCTTAAAACTTGATGCGCATGGTATTTGTTGGACAGTATGTTGTTTGTGAGTTATCTCAGGACTGGCACGGGCTTGTGGGACTCATTTCTACCATCAGACAGGGCAGTGACCCACCAAATGCAGACAGATGGGACGCTCTGTCCCATCTCTATGTTTCCAAAGGCGTCTCCCTGTTTTTTTTTTTTTTTTTTGTATCCTAACTGTTTAGCTGGCTTGCTAGAAATTCCTCGGATCTCAGTATCTTTGTCTGAGAGAGTACCTGACATCATTTTTCTTATGCATTTTGATACTAATGCCATTAAAAGGCATTATTGTCAGCTCTTTTGAAAGATTCTTTCAGTTATTACACCAGAGTCAGAATTGATTTAATTTTATGCTTTAGCCTTTATGTATCAAGGCCAAATCTCTACATGGGTTGTTGATACAAGTGCTTTGCAGAAAGGGTGCTGTTGGATGGCATATTATTGCTTTTTAGCTTTGGGTTACACACGAGAGGAGAGAAGAGGCTGTGATCAGAGCCTTGCTAAGGACTGCTGTGATTTTAGAGAGCTGTTCACACGCGTGTTCTGTTGGCAGAGTAGCTATTGGCTTTCTTCCTTGGAGGACGGCTGTTTGGAGTGTGGGAGCCAGAGGAGAGGCCACTCCACAACCACCGAGGGCATGAGTAGCATGCAAGGGGCACTGTGCGATACGATGCGTAGAAGCCAGATATAATCTTGCCCTTCGTGGATCGGCTTAGGAGGGGAGCTGGGTTCGTCTGTAGTCGTGAGGCAGTTCAGAATGTGTCAAGAGAGGAGTGAACGCAAGGTGCTGTAACTCAGGGGCAGCAAGGTTGCTTTTTAGCTGGAGAACTGGACAGGACTTGGTGGATACAGCTTAGATGGGAAGGGCAGATTGACTTTTGACCGACAAAGGGGGACGACAAGGAAATGAGTTTCAGGGCGAGGGCGCAGCACCTCAGAGTGTAGGAGCCAAAGGCCCGTGCCTGGTGTGGCTGAGCAGCTACCCTGGAGAGGTGCGCTGAGACCTGGGCAGGGACGACCTGGAGCCTCGTGGGAAGGAGTTGGGGCTTTGTTGCTTAGGTGAACGGGGCATTCCCAGAGGTGTTCCAGTGGTGACAGGAGCGGTCTGCTATAGAACGTTCTGTTGACAGCAGACGGCTCTGCCAAAGGGAGCGTGCATGAGTGGCAGCCACTTGAGAGCCAGGTTGGGACTCTTGCCTCAGGACCAGGCAGTGATGAGGCATGGTCTTCAGGTGGAGGAAGAGGACAGCGATGAAGCCTGGACTTCCAGTGGAGGAAGAAGAGACAGGAAGTGACAGAGAGCAGACTGGTTCTACTGGAGAACCAGGAGGCTCAGTTGACAGTGCTCTGACTGTAAAGGCAGCCAGTGAGGGCCAAACCTATGAGGAACTGTGTTGCATGGCCGGGTTCTCTGGGGCTGCTGAGTCTAGCACCACTGTCTGGCTTGTGGGCCAAGGGGGACTTGACTAGATAGAAATGGGGAAGGGGTGTCCCTTAGGCTTACATCAGGCCTTTCTCATTTCAGCGGGTTTGTACTCTGGAATCTGTGTGTGTTGTGGTGCTCTCCATGGCAACCACACACCTACACCTAGCTGTGCTGATAGTGATGTCTCCTGCCAATTTTCTTTTGGTGATGTATATCCACTGGGACTATATTTGACTCAGAGGAACTGAAAGTATTGGCTTACGTGAGAAAAATCCCTTTCTTATAGGGGAGTTCCAGAGACCGTGGCTGAGAAAGTAATTACCAAGGGTCTAGGCTCCATTTTTGCTCACTACTTTCCCTTGAAAGGTAGTCTTTGTCTTTCTGTCCCAAAGTAGCTGCAAGAGCTCTGGTCTTCACACCATTGTCTTCTAGACAATGAAATAACAGGAGGGAAAGAGTTTCCCTTCAAACCCTGTTTTACCATTCATGTATCTCATTGCTGGATGATATTCATATGAACACATCTAACAGCAAGGAAGGTTGGGATACGTGGTCCTGCAGATGTGTGGTGATACGCTCAGGTAAACACTGGAGCCCTGTTACTGCGAGGGGAAAACAGAAACTGGAGCAGGCGGTTGGCATGCTTGGTTGCACAGTCCAGGCAGAGAAAACTTGGAGCCCTAATGCAGTTATTGATTTATCATCTCAGAGTATATTTTGTATGTTGTCTTTCAGTGGGCCCTGTGGCTTCTTTCTTCATGTAGCTTCTTTCTAAATGAAGCAGGCCATACACTGGTATGAAATTCGGGTACTATAAGGAATATATCATAAAAATATGCACCATGGTCTCTTTGTATCAGCAAGGGTGTTACCAGCGGCAGGAAGCTTAATTCACTCTGCTGTCAGGGAGAAAGGAGACAGATTAGCCCCGGAGAGTACAAGCCCAGAAAAAGCTCTGGGCCTCAGGTTGCCTGGCTCAGAGAATCAGATGGCTCTGACTCTGCATTAGAGGACAGTGTGGCTCGTGGCTCTGTCTCTCTCCTGGCCCTATTTTCCCTGGGTGACTCCATCTGCAGGAACTCCTGCCACACGCTCCAGGCAGCTGCTTCCACAATATAGGTGGACGTAGTCCTGAGACTCACGTCCTGGAGATGAAACCATGCTGGTGCCAGTGGGGGTAGGGGAAGTAGTGTACTAGCAGACTAGGCCTGGCCTGTGTGTCCTGACGTCCCTTCCATTGGAGTGAAAACAAACAATAGTGGCTAGCAGAGGGGTGGGTCCTCCAAAGCAAATTGAATGTGGTGGCTAAGGTAGGTGTAAGAACTCAGACGGGGCAACCAGGATATTAGCCCAGGTGTTTGCTCCATAGCCGCAGCCCCCATTGGCTGCATGTGCCATATTACAGGTACTGGGTGGCTGACGTACAGCAGACAGCCGCAACTTCCTGGACCTATAGCAAAAGTTCCCATGCTCCTTGGAGGGTGCTAAGAAGCCATCTTAAAGTGCCCAGGCTGTCACTGAGAAGCTAGGTCCTAACACCATGAGAAATCAGCTGCTTTCCTCTGCTCTGTCTTTGATGAAAGGATTCAGACAAAACCATAGGTGATTGCACAAAGTGTGGTTGGAGTTCATTGGCAAGTGATGTTTCTCAGAGTCGTAGAGAAAGCATCTAGGCACTTGGGTTGGATTAAAGCTAAGGCTGCATTAATGTGATTAATTGGGTTGTAAAGGGTAATCATTTCTTCAAGGTTATAGTTCTTTAATTTTTTTTTTTTTTTTTTTTTTTTTTTTTTTTTTTTTTTTTTTTTTTTTTTTTTTTTTTTTTTTTTTTTTTTTTTTTTTTTTTTTTTTTTTTTTTTTTTTTTTT
>PVJA010003570.1:0-93826 GCA_004027025.1 Myocastor coypus | reverse complement strand
TGAAGGAAAAAAAAAAAGAAAAAAAAAAAATATATATATATATATGCAGAGATTGTTCTTTAAATATTTTTTTCTAGATGTTCTTTAAATATTTCCACTAGATTTTCTTTTTTTTTGTCTTTTTGAGACAGGGTCTCACTATGCAGTTCAGGCTGGCCTTGAGCTCACTTTTGTAGCCCAGGCTGGTCTTGAACTTGCACCAATCCTCCTGCCTCAGCCTCCCGAGTGCTGGGATTACAGGCGTGCGCCACCACGTCCTGCTCCACTAGATTTTCTATTAAACTTCGTCAGCATGATTTTTCTCACTTTCACTGATTCCCAATACTTTCATCACTCAAGGATATATTGAATATCACTTTTTAAAGACATTATTCTTTATGTAAATTCTTTTGGGCTGTGCCATTAAATGAAGGTCAAAGTGCATTCCATCTTGGGTCCCAATTGCATATGGTAAAGTCAAGTTAAAATAATGTTAAATATCTTAAGTACTGGGAATTATTTACTTTCAAATATTTTATTATGCAGTTTGAATTTTATACTAGGATTCATGTGATTTTATTTCAAATTCTGCGTCCCTTTTCTAGTTATACTATTCCTAAATAGCCCAAGATTTTCTACAGTAAATGGCTATCATTTCTATCTTGGACACCAGTATGGAAGTAACAATTACAATGCAGTGTGGTGAAAATCTAACAGGACTACGTGCAATCCAGAGTAGAACAGAGGCTAGAAGTAAACTGCAGAGGGCTGGGAGGAGACAGAACAGTGGCAGGAGGTCACATGTGGACAGTCTGGGGCTGGAGGCCTGTGGGGCTGGAAAATCTAGGCATTGCAAACAGATTGTGGTATAGAACAAATAGCACTGGAGTGCCTCAGGGCAAAAAGTTTCAGAAAATTACTTTATTGTGGTTGAAATGGGGAAGTTAATTGTGAAAAGGGTGCAGTGAGACAGACAGACACCAGGCCACTCAGGACTCTATGCCACATTATGAACACTGGGTGTGAAGTTATTAGAAATGGGGAGAGTTGCTGGGAGGTTTTAAATGAAAAGTAAAGATGTTACAGCATATTTGTATTTAGAAAGACCTCTGTCAGTACAAAGAACTAAAGGTTAAGGCAGATAACTTGGGTTGCAGGAGAGAAATGTACAAGTCTGAGTTAAGGCAACAGTAAAGGAGCAGGTTAAAAAGGATTAACTCTGCAAGACTTGATAATTTGGTATGTTAAAAGTGGGGCAGTGGCTAAAGATGATTTCCATGTTTCTGGCTTGGACAAATAGGTAGCTGGCAGAATTGTTCACCTAAGGGAACACAAAAGGGAATCCCACATCTGAGAAAGATGGAGTACAAGGAGGGCTGGGAAGATAGCTCCATGGCATAAGTGCCTGCCTGGAAAGTGCAAGGTTGTGAGTTTGAACCCCAGCACCACCAAAAAAAAAGATGGAGTACAAGAGACCAAGTTCTGTACATGGAATGATTATTTTGGACACTACAAAACAACAGCAATTACCTCTGCAAAGCAGAAAACAAAAGCAGCTCTGGAAGTTCTCAAGCCTTCTGCCTTGAGACTGTTCCCTGGCCCCAGCACGGTGAAGATGAGGCAAGTGAAGCTCAAAACACTATGAAATGAGCCAGCCAAGGAGTTCAGGAGCAACAGTGCCCTGGAGTAGGCTGCTGGGCACACAATGAAGCCCAGAAATCCACGGGGAGCTCTCTTGAATATTCAGTAGCGAGTTAATGAGAATGCATGCAGGAAACTAACAAAGGCTAGGAAAACAGCCATCAGAGATGGAGCCATCATCCAGAAGAGCTCTTTCCACAGGCAGAGTAGAAAACTCACCCGAGCTCCCAGGACATGGAGGACGGTACTCGGGAAGGTCTCACTGGGGGAACTGAGGAAAACTTAACCCTAAAGTGAGAATTATTAATAAAGCACAAAGGGAAAAATCTAAAAGGACCAAATTATTTCCTACTAATTGCACTCCAGAGCAAAGCTCAAGAATACTCATAGGAATACAAAAACACTCAGTAAATAACAAGGTAAAATTTACAATGCTAGTAATCAAAAATTGCAAACACATCAAAAGAAAACACACCATAAAATGTGGGAAATATGAATTATGTAAAATCCACCCAGAATTGACAGATGTTAAAATTATCAGAGGCAAATAAAACAATGAACTACAATAAATAAAACAATAACTATAGCCCATATGTTTAGCACATTCAGTAAATGTGGGCACAACTGAGTATCTTCAGGTAAAAGAAAGAGGGAGGACACCATGCCATGAACAAAAACTACACATTGGATCACTGCACTGACACAAAGGAATCTTTCTGACCTTGATTAGGCAGTGATTTTTTAGCTCTACCACCAAAAGCATAAACAACAAGAAATAAATTTGACTTCATCAAACACAAATATCCTTTATACTTCAAAAGATATGGAGAAAGTGAAAACAGAACTCACAAAAACAAGAGAAAATATCTGCAAATCATCTTTCTGATCAGGTACTTTTATTAAAGTACATAAATCTAATTTTTACATAGGCAAAGGATTTGAGTAGGCATTTTTTTAAAGAAACACAAATGCCCACTACAAATGCCCAGCTTCATTGAGCTACTAAGAACAAGAAAATCAAAACCACAGTGAGCTACCACTTCACTCCGATGACTATAATCAAAGGACAATGACAAGATAGCAAGAATGTGGAGAGTTGGAACTGACACATCACTGGTAGGACTGCAAAATGGTCCAGCTGCTTTGGAAAGTTCCATAGTTTCTCAAAATGTTAAAGATAGTTACCATATAACCCAGTAATTCCTACAGAACTGAACAGATAGCCACAAAACCTGTGCACAAATATTCCTGTCTACAGAATTCAAAATAGCTAAGAGTTGGAAGCAATCAGCTATCTGTCCACAGATGACAAACAAAAGTAGAAGATCATATAGTAGAGCATTATTCAGCCATAAAAAGGTATGAAGTGCTGACACATGGTACAACACAGATTAGCCTTGGAACCATCAGCCACAAAAAAGTCGATGAATCTATCTATGTGAAATCCAGGTCAGACACAGCTGTGGTGACAGGATGTAGATTAGTGGCTGGCTGAGGCTGGAAGCACGCAAGAGCTGGAAGGGGCTGACTCAGGGTGAGTGTGGTGTCTTTAGAAAGATGGCAAAAGCCTAGAGTTAGGCAGTGATGACGGGTGCACACAAAAATACTAACTATGAGCACACAAAGGCCCACTGACTCTGTGCTTCAAACGGGTAATTTTTGGGTAAGTTACATCTAAGTTTATTTAAAGTAGAATTTAAAAGAATACTGTGTAGGCACAAGCCTTCATGCCAGAAATAAGCATTAGCTTGAAATCTGTTCCCATTATTTTCTTGGTTTTTACTACTGATGCATCAATGTCACACATACTCCTTTGTGCCAAATTTACTTTTGCATAGTTAAACTTCTTAGAAATGAAATGGTTCTTGAAGATTCTGTGACTTGCTTTTTTAAATTATATTCAACACTGTGTTCATAAAGTTTAGTGGCTATGTTTTATTTGTTTTACTGCTATAAAAAAGACACAGGAACAATGATAAGAATGATAGCAGACTGCTTTGAAAGATCACAAACACTAAAACAGCGAGGCAACACTTTAAAAAGTGCTGTCAACTCAGAAATCCATACCAGTGAAAATAGTTCTCACTGGTGAAAGCTAAATAAAGATATATCTAGACACACAAGAGCTGAAAGAATGCATTACCAACTGATCTACACTATAAAGAAAAGTCTTTCTGGAAGAAGAAGAAGAAGAAATTACACCAGATGAAAATCTGCAGGCACACAAGGAATGACAAGCACTGGGAACAAAACCCACATGGGAAATACACAGAATTTTCTTAATATATTTCCCTTATTGAAAGTATGACTAAACAAAAACTATGTATTATAACATTTACATGTAAAATCAATACGCATTCCACCTCCACAGAGGCCTGAGGAGAGAAAATGAGGTATAGAGCAGACCATGTTTACACACTCCAGGAATGTGCAAGGTCACTGGAAGGGAGACTAAAATTAGTATAATACTTTAACAACTAAAGCAATCACAAAAGCAACAAAGAACCATGCCTAACCGATCAACAAGGGAGGTAAAATGCAATCATAAAAATTCCCGATTAGTGTAAAAGAAGGCATAAAACAAATAAAAAAGAAATGAAGAGGGAAAATAATCAGATGACAGTTTTAAACCCAAATATATCAATAGTCACACTAAGTGTAAGTGGTCCAAACACCAACTAAAGGAGATTATCAAGTTGATTTTTTTTTTTTAAAAAGACAATATTATGCTGTTTAAAATAAGTCTTTTACAATGATATTAAGCTCAAGCACCTATGTTTCAGAGTAATAGTATCACTAAGCTTTTCTTCTGGAGGGCTAAGAATACAGGTTTACAGATCAAAAATTAGAGAAAAAGAAGGGCTACAAGGATAGCCAATATTTTGGCCCTAGCCCTTCAAGGTCAGTGAGGACTCAGGACAGAGCAGAACCTGTGCTGTAACATCCTATAACTCAGTGGTTTCCTAAATTTTCTGTTCAAGGAGATTATGGAGCCACAGAGAAAAGGGACTGATAATGTATATAGTGTGCCTAAGGAGAGTCACCTAAAGAAACAAACATTCTCTCAGGCTTTCACAGAGAGCAAACAGGTCAAGCAATGGTCGTGACTCATTCAGATGGCTGACACTGTCAACAGTTCTACAAAGCACTGTACATGGTTCCAAAGTAAATCCTGAGGGGATCTGACTGACCTTGGGTGATGCACAATCTACATGTTTTGTTATACAGGTCTTGCTATAACTTGCCCTTAACCACCCAGAAGAAAAGTTTAAACATGATGCATAAAACATAAAGGTAGTTTAGTACGCTAAGCTATAAAAGGCTCTAATCAACAGCTTCCAATATTGCCGGTTTCACCAGTAACCCACTGCAATTATGGAACATTTGATTATGTATACAACTACCTTCTCTTAGATCAAAGAGAAGAAATCTATTGTACTAATAACCATTAGAAAATTTATCATATCTACATCCTGTACTCTGTATTACTACAATGAGGACAACAATATGCATTGTATCAATTATTGGGAATGCATTACTAACGTGTTTTGAAACTGTCACGTTGTAATTTCTTGTTAAAAGTAATAAAAACAAAATATAAAACAATAAAATAAGTCTTTCAAGTAGAAAAACACACGGGAAAAAATAAAATATATAACATTAAGTTTAATGTTAAGTAAAAACAAGAGTAGCTATACTGACATCACATAAATTTCTCAACAAAGAGAATTGCCTGAGATTTTTAAGAGTTCATTTCACAATAACCCTGGGCCAGTTAAGAGGAAATAACAATCTTAAATGCGTATGCTTCCAATAAAAGATATTCAAGATACCAGAAGTAAATCTAAGAGAATTACAAGATCAATAAGTAGTTTCCACACTTCTCTCTGAATAAGTGACCACAAGCAGACAGGATGTCAGCAAGGATGGCAAAGACAAGACACCAGGAACCAACATGAACTCATCTGCTATTAACGGAGCACTCTATCCAACAGATATGGCAAAGCCATATTCTCAAGCATGTGTGCAACTTTACCAAGACAGGTAATATTGTGGACCACACATCCAAGCTTAATAAATTTCTATTTGAAAGGAATGAAGTCATACCAGATATGCTTTTTGACCATGGCAGAATTAAATCATGTATACTGAGAAGTATAAAACATTTCTAAGAAAAATTAAATGAAAAGATATACCTTCTTAACAGATCAAAAATTTTAATAATGATGTCAATTCTCCCACAGTTGATCCACAAATTCAACATAATCCCAATTGAAATCCCAGAAACTGACAAGTTACTCTAATGTAAAGTGCCTAGAACAGTCAAATCAGCAAAGGTGGAGGGATAACACTACCTGATTTCCATGCTTACTTTAAAGACGCTGTAAGTAAGATGGTGTGCTACAGGAATTGAGATAGACAAATAAATTTAATAGTCTTAGTTACTTCCTTGTTGCTGAGACAAAATACTAGATGCCTACAACTTAAAGAAGAAAGGTTTATGTTGGTTCTGGCTCCAAGGCAGAAGAGAAACAATTCAAAGCATGGCAGACGAGAGGCAGGGAGCCTGCATTCCCTCTTTCTGTTTACCTTCCATCCAAGCCTCCTGGTTGGTGCCACTCATACTCAAGGTAGCTCTGTCCACATCCAGAGCTATGAAACCAGTATTTCCCACATATTTACAAACCTACTGCTGTGGGCCTCTAATAACTAGTACAACATGGCGGGAGCACACAGCAGAGAAAACTGCTCACATCATGGGCCAGGGAACACAAAGACGACAAGACCCCACAATGTCCTCCAAGGCCATGCCAAACTGCCTCCTAGATTCTGTGACATGACAGCAATAGCCCATTGGAGACTAAGCAGATGAACCTTTGGGGGACACTCACCCAAATACACACACATCGGCACTGGGGATATGGGAATCCCCCCCCACACACACACACACAGGGTCTCTCTAGGTAGTTCAGGCAGGCCTCTAACTCAAGGTGATCCTCTTGCCTCTGACTCCCAAGTGCTGAGATTCCAGGTGTATGCCACCATGCCCAGTGGAATACTTGACATTATTTAAAGGACTTTAACCCAGTTTCTTAGAAGTCTAAGCTCCCTAAAGGTTTATTAGTTAGAATGTCTCTGGAATTCTGCCACTATAAAGTCTGGGTGACTCCTCAAGAGCTCTGCAGTAAAATTTGTCAACACGGGCTGACAAATTGGAAGTTGCAGCTTGGCTTCTGGAACTCCACAGTAGTAAACTACTACTGCTGTAGTAGTAAACAGCTACCTTGAGGTGAAGCGGCATGCTCAGGGAGAGGAAAAACTGAACGGTATTAACAGAAACCCCAACGCTGTAAGCCTTCCTTAGAACAGTTTACTTTGCGTTCCTTTCTGTCATAACACTCCTAGTACTACATCTCAAGACCTTGGCAACTTTCACACTTGTCTTTTATATCCATATGAGGCATTCCCTGGTGGCCCATGTGGCAACAGGCTGATGACAAGAAACCAGCTGTGTGAATGGTATTTGCCTCCTGGCCCTCATTTCCCCACTCCCCCAGCAAACCTCCCCTTTCACTAGCTTTGCTTTTTTCCACCTTGGTTTCAGACTTCGCTACTTCTACACAAATCCAGTTTTCAAATTATACTGAAAACTTCACTTACGCAAAGATGTGAAATGAATGATTCATAATAGCGCCTCTAATAAACTTTAAAGTTACAATTATAGTATTTGCATAGTCTATCTACTCTCATCCAGTTTTCAATTAACATTCAAAAATATGAAGTGTTTGTCTTACCAAAGATACAAAGAATGACAATGAATTCTACATATTTATCTCTCAGTAGGGCACTGGTTACAAGTGTTTATCTAGACTAGAAAAAAGATGTACACCCACAGAAAGGCAGAGACAAGGTAAAATAGAAGATAAATGCGACTACAAAGAACTAGCCTTGCCTTTGTGTGCGTGTGGCTGGAGGCAGGCACACCGTACTTTTGATCCCGCGTAAAAACAGAAGTTCCAGGCTGCCAAGCTTCCTTGTTCCTGAATGTGGCCTGAAAGTAAGCATGTCTTCATTCCCACCTAGGCCGAGATTAACTCAGGAAGAGGGCCGCAAAAATTTAATCCAGACATATGGTAACAGACGCCACAGGGCCTGTGCATAACCAGCAGTTTATTAAAATAACCCAATTCATTAGTCTCTATGCTTCTACTGTAATGCATTGCTGGATGGTGCCAAGACAGAAACTCCAGCTGCGATACATGGAAAAAGGATGCAGAAGGCCATTAATACCAGAGTATAAAACAGTAATTAAGCCAACTAGCATAATTAATCAATTTGCAAGTCCCAGGAACAGAGTTATGGGAACCAGGGAAGGAAGAACACACAAGAGGCCCTGTGTGTTCTCTCTCTTGGAGCCAAAAGCTACAACAATTTAACTTAACCTCTTAAATTTCAATTCGTATTAAATTAATTACTATTTTTTTAACTTTTTTTTTTTCTTTTTTTGTCTTTTTGAGACAGGGTCTTGCTATGCAGTTCAGGCTGGCCTTGAGCTCACTTTAGCCCAGGCTGGTCTGGAACTCGCACTGATCCTCCTGCCTCAGCCTCTCAAGTGCTGGGATTACAGGCATGCGCCACCACACTCGGCTTAATTACTATTTTTTAAAACTAAATGAAAACCTAAATAACTCCAGAGATACGTGGAATGAAGTTGTACCACAAATTATTATTTATGTATTGATAAATTGACTAAATTAAAAGAACTTAAATATTTATTCAAAATATTCAGACATATGCAAAGAAAAGTATACAAATAGTTCGCCCATCCATAAATGCATATGCCCTAGTTGAACTGGCATTTTCCTTAACATTCTCTATCATATACATACATCCTTGGAGTCTACAAATACACACATTAATGGAACAAGTTAAAGAAACTTGGATATTCAAGGCATTACAACTTTAAATAACAGCATCAATATTTTAATGATTAAAGATTTCCCACCAAAAATATATGGTAAAACATTTTGACTAAAATGACAACAGCAGTGAATGTACCCAGCATCACACTTGCTTCACACTGTGTTAGATTTTTATTTTTTTGATAATGGGAACTGAACTTGGGATACTGCACTTGCCACGCAGGCCTTTGTGCCTCTGAGCTCTATCTCCAGCCTCTATATTAGATTTCTAGAAGTTAAAACAGTAGCACAAACTCCACAGAGCCAAAGCACGCCACACAGAAAGAGCAATGCTGGCGGCATCCCCATGTACCTGACTTCAAAATATACTGCAGACCCAGAGTGACAAAAGCAGCGGAGCACAAGCACAGAAACAGGCAGACCAGCGGGACAGAACAGAGCCCAGAAACAACCCACGTGTACAGCCGGCCGCGTCCTGACAGAGGGGCCAACAACACTCATCGGGAGACAGAGTCTTCAAGAGCGGTGCAAACAAATACTCTCGAGGGAAATACACATGGCCAAACATGTTTTTTAAATGTTCAACATCTTTGCCAGTTTGTGATATACAAATCAAAACTACAGGAAGATTCCATCTTCCCCAGTCAAAATAGATATCAAAAAAAGAAAAAGATACTGGCAAGGAATCAGAGAAAAGGAACGCTTACATACTGTGGAGAGATGTAAATTGTTATAGCTACTAGTAAAACACTATGGAGATTCCTTAAAAATTTAAAAATTAAAAATAGAATGGCCGGCTGTAGGGTTTGTTGCACGCTGGTGAGTGCAAGATGGTAAAACAAAAGAGAAAAGGTCCTGAAGTAACAAAGAAAAAGAGCAAAAAACTGAAGAAAGTGTCTGCGAAAGAGATACCGTGGGCAGCTAATGCCACAGCAGATGAGGAAGCCAGCCAGAAGGGGGTGGCAGCAAGCAAAGTGCAGGACATAGCCCCCCAGCTGTCCACAGAGGAGAGGAGGGTCCTGGAGAGGAAGCTGAAGAAGGAACGGAAGAAGGAGGAGAAGCAGCAGCTACGAGAGGCAGGGCTCGCAACAGATAGACTCCACCAGCTAAGCGCTCAAGCGCAGAGCTGGCCCTGCACTACCTCTGTGGATGGGCCCAGAAGCACCAGAGCTGGAGGTTCCAGAAGACAAGGCAGACCTGGCTCCTGCTAAGCATGTGACAGTGACAAGGTCCCAGAAGAGCACTTCCCCACCCTGCTGGCCTACCTGGAGGGGCTGCAGGGCAAGGCCCGAGAGCCAACCCTGCAGAAGGCAGAAGCCCTGATGCGGAAGGTGGATGCGGCAGGACCAGATGCCGCCCTGCAGGAGAAGGCTCCGCGCCTGCGCCAGGTGCTGCAGTTGCTGTCTTAGGTGGAGATGGCAGGGACCAAGGGGGGACAAAACTGCCACCTGGCATTCTGGGCCATGTATTGCACAGGGTTCAACAAGTATGGGTGGTTGGGCTGTGTCCCTCTCCTACATGACGAGGATTCTCTGTGCCTTCACAGGGATCACCACTCTCACCCTGCACCCAGGAAGTTGCTGTCACACATATGCCTATTTTTCTACTAGGGATGTTTTAGAAACTTACCAGTGCTCGTCCCACAGCAGCTACAGCTCTTCAGGGTTGGAATAAGGTATGCCCCAGGTTGAGGATAGGTGCAAGGAAACCCCACAGGGGCTTGCGTCTTCCCATGCCTGTATAGCTACATAATCAATAAAAACAAGCTGCTGGCAAAAAAAAAAAAAAAAAAAAATAGCCATATGATCCAGAAATCACACCTGGGTAAGTCCAAAGGAAATCAACTCAGCATATGCGAGATCACCTGCATACTTATGTTTCTCACAGAAGTATGCACAATCCCCACGCTTTGTATCAGTCTAGGTGACTGTCAACAAATAAATGAAGAAAATATGGAATATATACATGGTGCCCTATTATGTAGCCATAAAGAAGAATGGAATTGTGTTATCTGCAGTAACGTAGACAGAATTGGAGGACACCATGTTAGGCAAAAAAGTCATACTCAGAAAGACAAGAATCACATCTTTTTTCTTAGATGTGGATACTATTAAAAAAAAAAGATTTGAGAGGAACTGAGAGTAGGAAAGAGAGGACAGGAAAAAAGAGGTTGCTTATGATCAAACCCCATCTGATATATAATATATATTATGTTATTATATTATATATTACTGATATATATCATATATATCACATATATGATATACTATATGTATGATATATATGTGATACATATTACTTGTTGCTGAGGCACCATACCTAAAGTTAAAGGAGGAAGGTTTATCATAGCTCACAGTTTGTAGAAGTTTCAGTTTATAGTTGGCTCTCTTAAGACAGGGTGACTTAGGCCACAGAGACAGCTCAGCTGCATAAGCACCTGCCTTGTAAGCACAAGGTCCTAAGTTCGATTATCAAGGGAGGGTGGCTTGACAGGGGGACACTGCAGAGCAGGCAGGTGAAAGGCAGCAAGCAGCCAGCAACAAGTGACCAGAGATGCAACCAGAGACCCAACCAAAGACCCTCCTTCTTCCCTTTATATCTTATTGATGCTACCCTCCCTTAGGCCAGGCAGCACGCAAGATGGGCTGCTCTTAATCCTACCCAAAACTATGCCAAACCAATCAGTGGATTAATGTAGCTGTCACATACTCTTGATTCCCAGTATCACCTACTCCAGATCCAGCCACTCAGGAAAAGCCCCACCACGTCTGCATGAGGTTTGGGGGCACGTCTAGACACAGAGCACAACAAAGGGCAAGGCGCCAGGCATCACCATCCCCAACGTGAGGTTACGTAACAAGGTTGCCAAGATAAGAACCGCACAGTACTGCCAAAAAATGTAAATAAATAACAGACTTTAGGACCAACTAAGCAGAACAGAAGCTGCAGAAATAACTCCAAGCCACTCAGCTACCTTACCTGTGATAGAGATAAACATCGTTACTAGAACAAAGCCTGTTTTATAAATGGTGCTGGGAAAACTGACTTTCCACAAGTTAAAGATTAAAAATTAGACCAGAACCTCTCATCATGCAACAAAAAATCAAAATGTATCAAAGATCTAAATATTAAAACAGAAACAATCTGCTGAAAGATATAATAGGATTCTTGAAGATGCTGGTGTAGGCAAAGACTACCTGAACAAAATCCCAAGCACATAGAAAATGTTATGAAGAATGAACAGCTGGGATCATATAAATTTTAAAACTTTTTCACAGTAAAAGAAACCACGAAGAGTGAAGTGGCAACTCATAAAATAGAAAAAAATTACCAGCTACTCCTCAAATGACGAATGTCTAGAAGCTATGAAGAACTCAAAAAACTCAGACCCCTGAAATTTAAGACTCAATCCCAAAATAGGCACTTAAAATGAATAGACATTTTTTTTTTTTTTTTTTTTTTTTAGATAAAGAAGTAAAAACAGGGATGGGAAAATAGCTCAGTAGAAAAAAAAAAGAAGTAGAAACAACAATTAAATACAAGAAGAAATGTTCAACATCACTGGTCATTCAAGAAATGCAGATTAAAACAACACTGAGACTTCATCTTGGCTGGGAAGATAACTCAGTAGAACAAGTGCTTGCCTGGCAAGCACGACAGCCTGAGTTCAATCTCCAGTTAAGGGGGAGGGGGGGAGAGAGAGAGAGAGAGAGAGAGAGAGAGAGAGAGATAGATTCCACAACAAATACGGAGAGCTGTGGGGGAAAATGAACCTTCTGCCATTGCTGGTGGGAATGGGAATGTAAACTGGTGTAACCACTATGGAAATCAGTAAAAAGATATTTCTCAAAAACTAAAACTAGAGGTTCCATCTGACTCAGCTGTTCTCCTGCCATCTTCCCCCAAAGAGCTAAAAGCATCATACCACAGTGATATGTGCATATTTACATTTATAGTAGCAAAATTTATAATGAAGAAGAAAGAAAATGGGCTCACTACGCAAGGAGGGTTACTCTATTATAAAAGAGGGTAAATTTGAGTCATTTGTAGGAAAACAGGTATACCTGAAGGTCAAAATTTTAGTGAAATAAACCAGATACACAAGGTTAAGTGTATTGTTTCTCTTGTATGAGAAACCGGAAGAGTAAATAAGGAGCATAACGCAAGACAAATCCTGGGAAAGAGCAAGAACATGTCCAAATGGGAAGAGGAACAAGGGGGAGGAAGAGGGGAAGAAAAGAAGGGAAAAGGAAAAAAAGATGGGAAGGAAGGAAGCAGACTGAGAGCCAAAAAGGAATTCAGATATAATATGAACAGGTACATATTCCCTACAATGAATGTGATCAATTTATATGACAAATACATACAATAGTTTTAAAAATGGCATATGAAACTCATTAATTTATTAATGTTAATAATTCTAAAAACCAAAAGTTTCAAGTGACTCTGGTGCACCACCAAGAATGAGATACAAGTGACTAGTCTTTTAAGAGTCAAAAGTTCACCATATTGGTTCTCCTTGTTTTGCTTGTAGCCATTGGGCTATCAATTGATACACAAAATACACACAAATCCATAAGAAAGCCCTTATACCCCCGCTTATGCTTTACAGGCATTCAAGGTTCGGGCAGAGTCTACCCATAATCTATCAGTACTGTGGCAGTGGGCCAAGCCTCTCCTTCCCTGGTCTTTCCACATGTAAGGAGCTCATTCATATAAAACTCCTGCCCTTTTCTGTCTCTCTTCCCTCTATCCAGTGAGAGACAAAAATGGGTTGTTGCTTGGCAAAACCGGAAAGAATGTCCTACAGGCCTGGCTGAGCTCCCTTCTCTTGTTTGTTGGTCATTAACCAATCAAAGAAAATGCAAGCACCAGCCTACTCCTCTTAAGGAAAGTATCTTAGCTCAGGCTGTTACAGATCAACGAAGAACAGGTTGGGTGTATCGTATTAACAACAGAAAACTTGCATGTCATTTGAAAATACAGAGGCATGGGACCACATGATCTCTGAAGTCCTTTCCAACTGTCATTCTTTGTTTGGTTTTCAATAGCAATGCTTTCAGCAGGTGGCCACAAACATTTGCTTTCCAGCAATGACACATCAAATTAAGGTAGTGTGGTTCTCAGGAGTGGGTGATTTTGTCAGCATTAGTATAACTTCTGGACTATGCAAAATATATTTCCTCCAATTCTGCTATTTATACGGCTTATGAGGGACAGGACAGTGGCACACACACCTGTCATCCCAGCACTTGGGAGGCTGAGGCAGGAGGATCGGGGTGAGACCAGCCTGGGCTACAAAAGTGAGCTCAAGGCCAGCCTGCACTGCATAGCAAGACCTTGTCTCAAAATGACAAAAAAGACAAAAAAAAAAAAAAAAAAAAGAGAGAGAGACTTATGAGGTATATTCAGAAGCCATGTCCACCACTTACAGTAAAAACTATAGTATTTACCATACATGCAAAAGAATAAAGGATGACCATCAATGTGGTAGAACTAAAGAAATTAAAACATTAATATTTGAAAATATAAAGCCTATCACTTGACTAAAAAAAAAAAAAAAAGCAGATATTCATGTAGTCCCATTTTCTCCAATCCATCCTCCACAGTAACCCTTCCTAACAAGGTCTTTCTAAAAAAGTAGATCTGACTATAGCCCTTCCACACTGGCTGAAAATCCTTCAACAGTTCACAACACCCCTTACTTTCAAGTGAGAAGCCGTATTTTCTAAAAAGGCAGGGAAGGATTTCTGTATCTTGCCCTTCTCTCTTACCTCCAAACACAACCTAGATTCTAGTCATCCTGGACTCCGACATATCTAAAGGTGCCTAGGAAGTTATGTTGCATGAGAAGAATACAAGTGAGAAATGGGACTCTGCCCAGCCTTTGTTGGTAGGACCACCCTCCCATCTTCAGGCCTAGACTTGGGAACACTGCCCCAGTCCCAGTTCTACTACACATCCTCAAACTTTAGTTTTCCTCACTGTGTTTATCACAGTTTTTATGGTCATTAGTGTCTGCTGTTTTAATCTCTTTGCATACAGACTATAGACAGGAAGTATATCTGATTTTATTCTCCATCATGCCTACAATGTAGTCAATACATTATACACACCTGGTACTGTACACAGTAGTTGCCCAATAAATGTCTGTTAAATAGGCAAATTAATCAAGGTTCTTTCGCATCTGTACATCTCACTGCAGATCTGAAATGATTCTCTTTTCCTTCTTTACTTGACTCATTCCTGTTTTCCATGAAGACTCTGCTCATGCATCCTTCACTGTGGAAGCTTTCTGATGCCCAAGGTAGACAGGCCACCTCTGTGCTCGGGCCATTCTGGCTTTATTGATACATATTGATACACACTTGACTGTGGCTTTTGCTTTCTGCATGTGCAACTGTGAGCTCCCTAGGGACTGGGGCTGTGTCTGTCATCTGTGCATGCTCTGTGACCTAACGGGGGGACCTGGTGAACCCTAAGATACACAAAAATATGCATATGGTGCATTTTACAGCATAGGTTCACGTCTATTTGCAGAAATTCCTACTGAGTGAAAAAATCATGAGACTAAAATAAAGCTTGAAACACTAGCATTGATAAAATTTTTAGAAAAGACTGCAATCAGTACTGCTAGTACTTTCCTTATTATGGTTTAAGGATAATAACATTTTAAACCATTATTAAAACACTAAATAGAATTTTCCAAAACAACTTAAAATCATGTATTGGTTCTAGAAAAGCAGAAATGTTGGATGCTGTACTCTGTGTAAGTTGAGTCATTTTAAATATTTTTTAAAAACAAATTGGCCATATTACTCCTAAAAGGATACTTAAACTTAAGAGCTCCCCGGCAATAACTCTCCCTTTACAGACAATGGTAATGGCTGCTGTAAATTTCTCCTAGGCTCCTGTGTTGAAATAGAAGAGCTGGTTGCTAAAGCAACTTCATCTTTCTTAACGCATGATCTATCCCTCCAGACTGGTGAGACATTAACTGTGCTGCCAGCGATTCTTTAATGGACACAATTAAAACAATATAAGGACAAAAACTTACATTATTTGGCCATTTTGATTGTAGCTCAGAAATGACTGCACATCTTCCCTACATTTTATTATGAGCAATTACCCTTAAACCAAGAAAATCAAAATTTTCAAGAAACAACTTTTTAAATAAAATATTAATAGCCAAAAAGGATACAAATTTGTAGTTGTACACTAACTAGACCGTGGGTACCTAACAGGAGGTAGAGTCTAGGGTTAATACTACTATGTACCTGGGAATTGCTAAGACAAGAAGATCTTATTTTACACATACACACACACAAATGGTAAAAATGCAAAGTGATGAATATGTTAAGGAACTTAATTGAGGTAATCAGTCCATAATGTACACACATATCAACACATCACCTTGTATACCTTGAATACATATTATTTGTGAGGTACATATCAAGAAAAGCTTTAAAAAATGTTGAAAGCCAAGAAATTCCTTTTTCTCCAGGGGAAGGATAGAGGTAGGGAATAAAAGATAAGTGACAGCAACCGACTCACCCCCATTAGCCGAATGGGTGTACGCAACTAATCACCAGATCAGTTTTATTTATCAGCAAAAACTGAGTTGCAGCTACCTAGAATTTTCATTATTATCATTTTTAAAGCTTCTTCCCTATATCTGATCTGATTCCTGCAACAAAAATATTCTGGGAAGCATATACAACTTGATGCGTCTTTTAGTTACGGGCCTTCCATCCATGATCAACAGCCCTGTTGCTTTGGGCTGGTGGCAGCCCAGCCCAGTAAGGATGGGGGCACACAACTGTGCCCCTCTGGTGAAACGGGGAGGGTGCTGAGGCCCCACTGTACCTGTAAGGGCACACCCCAGGGCCTGAAGCCCTCCACTAGCCCCAGAGCCTACCTCCTGCAGGCGTGATCACCTGTGTGTGGCACTATCCTAGGGACTAGGGACGTGGGTTTGTCAGGGACATTCAAGACCAAAGCTGGTCTTAAAGCAGACATGCGAGAAGACTCCTAGATGGTGCTCGAGATGGTTAAACCAGCCAGAGGGCCCTCCTACGTGTGGGGCCTGTCCAACCGCAGTTACACGGCCACAAAACCAGCCGGGACAGCTGGGACAGTCCACTGTCAAATTTTAAACATGGAAAAGATCTCTTGTCTATTCTGTACTATCCTCATAATCGTGCCATAAAAATGTTAAAAATCTTCCCATTTAAATGCCTCGAGAATATTTTGTAGCTTTTTAAACATTCACTTTACAGTCCCAGTAAAGTTCTACAGTTACCTTTTACCTACTTTTTCTACTAATTTCCCCAATTCCCTTATCTCATACCCAGAAATATCTGAAAATAACCTTTCCATCACCTCCTGTAAGATGTCTGAACATCATTGTGGGTTGTCTGTCTACACTCACAGGGAGAAAAGTAAAAACTTTTTGAATTTTCCTTTGGACATGACAAGTAAAATAAGGCCATTCACATGGGAAGAAACTCATCAATTCACAGTCAGTCCTGGACGGAGGGTGCTGCGGCCAACAGCTTCATGCAGCCCTGGCAAGGTGGGGCTGAGCGGAAAGCGCCTGAGTCCATGAGCTCCACAGCCGCCTGGAAATGCAGTGAGGGCCTGTCTCCAAAGAAACGTGCCGAAAAATAAGGGAAGTGGGTGTGTGCAGCCTGCTCACTCTCCAAGAAGAATGGAGCCACTATGCGTCCCAATCACGCTCCAGTGAGAGCAAAGGGTCAGGAGACAGCGCTGGCGGAATGCGAAGTGTGTTGTGCAGCCACAAACGTTTCCTACTTGTATCTCAGTTTTTAAGGGAAAGTCTAACCTAACTCACAGAAGATGCATGATAATGATTAACTTAAAAAAAAAAAAAAGATCTAGAAATGATTGTTTAAAAAAAAAACTTGTTGTTTTAATGGCCAAGTAAACTGATTCCCCCAAAAGACAAGTCCGTATAGTTAAGTGTGGAGAACACGCCAAACATAAACATGAGCCTTTAGAAATCGGTGACAGCAGGGATGTAGCTCAGTGGCACAAGAGCCTTCCCAGCAAGCTCACCAGCCCTGGGCACTAGGGGGAATGGTGCCCACCTCAAGTGGGGAGATGGAACAGCTCCAACTCCAGAAATGGGATGGGGTGCCAGGCAGAAAGCTGGCATAAACAGGTGCCCCTTGGAGACATGGCACTGTCCCTGCCACTCAGCCAGTCCTCAAAGGACTCTTTCTATATATATATATATATATATATATATATATATATATATATATATATATATATATTTTTTTTTTTTTTTTTTTTTTTTTTTTTTTTTTTTTTTTTTTTTTTCATTTAGTACAGGGTCTACAAGATTTCACTCCACAGATCGGACTCCTAGTGATCCTCCTGTTTTCAGCCTCCCAAGTTCCCAAGTGCTGGGATTACAGGCATGCACCACCATGCCCAGTCTCAATCCCTATCTCAGCACACTCCAGAGGTGGGGCCAGGGCCAGCACTGCATGCCAGGGATCAAACCCCAGTATTTTCTTTTGTAAAAAAAAAAAAAAAAAAAAAAAAAAAAACCTTTTTATCTTTTTCTTTAGAAAAGATATGTCCTGGGCTGGCATCCACTACCCTCTGTGCCACCCAGAGGTGGGATACAGCTTAGAGGGGAGCAGAAGCCCCTGATGTTCCTTTGCCAAAGATGAGAAGGTGGTAGGGAAGGAGATCTGCTGGGCCCACCAACGCCCAGGGCTGGCACTCTACTTGCAGAAGGGAGGTGGGTCCAGCTCCTCAGGGCATCATGCTGCCCTCCCTTGGGGAGTAGGAAGGGGAGGGGAGAAGTAATCTGAGCCAGGTGGGCCACACCACCCTGGAGTCCAGGAGAACCAGGGCCAGGCCTAGGAGAGCATGATGGAGCCAGAGGCCTTTTTGTTCAGCTGCTGAAGACAGCAGTGACAATCCAGCTCCCTTCCCAGGGCTACACCTGGGGGAATCAGGCAGCACATATGGCAACCAGCGGGCGCTGGGGAGGGGGGGCGCCCCGCCCAGCTGGCCCTATCATTCTCCAAGGTGCCGTAGAGACCACAGGATTTGCACTCCATGCCCTGCCAGCCATGGTCCCCTCAGCTGCTGTCGTGTTCACTGTGAACTGTGAGCACAAGGGGTGTCCTGACCGCCTAGAGTCTGCACAGGAGATGAAGTCCTCAGGACACAGGGGCTGCTTGAGCCACCCAGACAGAAGTCACAGTAGCCACTGGGGATGACAGCGCCAGCAGGTGCCTTCTTGGCTGTCTGTTTCCTTCGCATAGCACAGATTCTTTACCTGTCAGTCTTTAAGATTTTAATGAGCGATTTCATAGCAAAGAAACACACACACACACACACACACACACACACACACACACACTTAGAGAAAAAGTGAAAAATTCCACTAGCCACATCTTAATCCCTCTACAATCCACATACCTAAAAAAGTTAAGAATATAAAATTCTTGTTGCTAGAACCTAATCGGAGATTAATTTTAAATTATATTCCATAGTAAATTTATTATTCACAACCTTTATGTTCTTCACTTCTGAGATAACTAAGCAACAGCTGTAGCTATAAAAAGTCTCCAAAAGCATTTTTAAAAGGTCACGAGGAAACAGTGTCAATTCATGTGGAAAGAACGATCTGTAGGCCCAGAACTTCCTTGACACTTCATCCCTAGTCTACCCTTAGGAACCTTTCAGCCAGTAAATAACTTGCCAGTAAGTCTCTATGTTCCATAATTTCAAAATAAGCAAGCAGAAACCTCTCAAATACACCGCCAGATGCATCTTGGAAGCAGGATACAAAAAGTAAGAACAGAATCAATTTCCACACCATGACAGCAAAATGCCAAAAATGGCTCAGAAAAGCTACATGGTTTGGTAAAATAGGATTAAATCCATAGTAGAGAATCCAGATGATACCTAGTTTACTCTGTTCTCTTCAGACCAATTTATTCAATTTCCACTCAGGGTAGTAACAAACTATATAATCTCACACAGGGATACAAAGTATCCAGCCAGAAAAGCCCTGCTTTTTCTTTCCATACCTGCTGGTTCATTTCCTGTGGAAGAGTCCTAAGTAATGCTCTCATTTCTGCTATTTCAAAGAGAGGGAAGCAGCTGTTTTTTTGCTAATGGAATATTTTCTTCAGGTTTCTGCTGCACTTCTTACAGTAAAAAGTAATATCTAAGCACCTACAATTGCAGAAGTTGAGGTCACAACTGCAATCCAAAGCTGCCCACAGGACCTCACCCCCAGAGTGCTACTGGAAACTGGTGAGCCCAGTCCCACAAACCCTACCACCACCCCTTGCTGGTTGGAGCTCCACTGAAGCCCAGCCCCTATCACTGTCTGGAAGACTGCCATCGGGCCATGCAGGGAGCTTGGTGGGCCCTGCCCTGCACCAACTCACCATCAAGAGAACCCTGTGGAACTTCAGCTTGCCCTCATCACCACTGGATCCTTCTTGAGCTGCAGCTTGCCCCTCACAGAGGGTGGGGGCCCCTGCACAACCGTAGCTTTGGTGAGCCTACCCTGCCCTCCATCTCTTGAAAGCCTTGCTCACCCACACACCAACCCCCTACCATAGCTGCCGAGTCAAGGAGAACACTGGGAACTTCAAAAATGACAAAAGAAAGGAACAAAATGCAATCTCAGATACCTAACTCACCCAAAACAGGTTCAGGAGACAAGGTCATAGGACCTGGAAGTCACGCACCTTAAATTTCTGAGATGGCAACTGAAGTAAACAAGTCCAACAGACTATGGAGGAAATCAGATCAGAAATAATCTCTCAGGTAAAAAAGGAAATGTCAACAATCATGACAGAATTTTCAATACATCTAAGGAAGACACAGACTTAAAAAATAGAGGGAACAAGGAAAATGATGGAAATATCCAATGAACAATACAGGAGAGAGCTAGCATGCCTGAAACAGATACTGAAGACATTAAGAATTCCACTGATGGGGGCCCGGCAGGATGGCTCAGTGGTCTAAAGCACCTGCTTAGGAAAGCTTAGGCAGCTTTAGGGACCGCGGTTTGATCCCTGGCACCACATGCTGTGCCAGCCCTGCCCTCAGGACAGGCTGAGCTGGCCATAAAAATAAATAAACAAACAAAAGTTCTGAAACAAGAAAAAATAAATTAATAAAATTCTTAAAAAAAAAATTCCACTGATGGACTAAATCACCTGCTTAGGCAGAGTGCAGTGGCCAGGGTTTGATCCCCAGCATGTAGTGCTGAACCTGCCCTGGGGGCATGGTGAGCCAGAGATTAAGATTGGGTGTGGTGGCCTGTGCCTGCAATTCCAGCATTTGGGAGGCTGAAGACAGGAGACTCAAGAGTCCAATCTCCACAGGGAGACCCTGTAGACCCTGTACTAAATAAATTTAAAAAAAAAAAAAAAAAAAAAGGAATGCCATTGAAAGCAGGCAAAACTGCAAATCACTTGAATGAAACTGAAGGTAGAATTTCAGACCTTGAAAATGGCACTGCAGCTAGTGTACACTAAAGGAAAGACGTCTTAAAAATAACAAGGAACCATGACATAGCAATATAACAGCTGCAAAATGATGCAAAGAAAAATAATATAAGACTAATAGGTATCAACAAAACAGCTGGAGATGATACAACGGACCTAGAAAGACTCTTCACAGAAATGCTAGCAGAAAATGTCCCACACATGGGAAAAGACTCTGACATACAGTTAAATGAGGCATACAAAACTCCAGCTAGCCATAATGAAAATAAATCTTCACCCAGACACATAATAATCAAGATCCCAGAAATTGAGTACAAGAACAGAATATTAAAAGCTGTTAAAGAGAAGAAACAGATGACCTATAATGGGAAGCTGTTATGGTTTGTGTCTAGTTGTCTACCTAGAGCCTCATGCAGTCATGGGGTGGGAACTTCTACAGTCTGAGATTAACTCATGATCCACTAGGATTATGGGTGATCCAAGGATGGGCTGGGCGTGGCCTGAGGGAGAGCCTGAATGTAATAGAAGAGAGACACAGAAAAGATATATCTATATCTACATATATAGATAGAGATATCAGAAAATTTGTATAATTATACTATTGTACTGCTGGCCTTTTGAAAGCAGTTAATGCTTAAATTTTTTTTTTTCTTTTTGAGACAGGGTCTCACTATGCAGTTGAGGCTGGCCTTGAGCTCACTTTTGTAGCCCAGGCTGGTCTCGAACTTGCACCAATCCTCCTTCCTCAGCCTCCCGATTGCTGGGATTATAGGCATGCACCACCCCGCCCAGCTCAAATTTTTTTCTTTTTAATTTTTTTAATAACTTTTTTGTTGTCTATTTTTACCCAATTTTGTAATGTTTATTCTACCTGGTAACCTAAACAAATAATTTGAAAATAATATGCAACACAGCAACCATTATTGAATTCCTATTACTTTGTTTAGTTTAATTTTGTACCATTTCTAATACTTTTTTTTTTTCATTTTGAACTCTTTAAAAAACAAAACTGCCCACTAGAACAAAGGGCAGGATATGGAAACTGTGGCTGGCCCAAGGACAGAGTATCCAAAGGTTACTCCTGTTTTTTAAAGTAGTCAAAGTTGATCTGATTGACAGTTTTTGCATTTAAACAGCTTTGCTGGCTCTTAGGTTCTAGTCAAAAGCCATACAACCAATCAAACACACAAAGATTCTGGAGCTCCCTGGGACATTCAAAGACCATTCACTGTGGTAAAGCTATGGTCACCTTGGATCCCGCTGGAGCCTCCACAAGACTGAGACTGCCACATGGAGACAGGCTTTGAGAACTACCTTCCAAGTCCAGAACTGAGACCATGTTTAAGCAGGCTCTGGCCTAGCCCAACTTGTAAAATCTGTTGCCATCAGTTTGCTGAGGGGCAAATCTGAGCCTCCGCGTCAGAGGCGTACCTGCTTTGTGCCTCAAACTGAAGTCCTCCTCCGTTTTCTCTTTCTAGATCAGGCTAACAGCTCAGACTGCACCGCTCAAAAAGTAAAGAAACATGGAGCGCTGTATCACAGGCCCCGCCTTCTTGCTGCGCAGCTGCTGCTGCTGGCTAAGGATCCGGATAACCAATATCCTGTAAGAACAATCAGGATCATAGTAGTTGTCAGTGCTACGAATAACTACATAAACTAGGGGTGGCAACACAAGACTGTAGTCCCAGGCTAAAGCAGGAGGATCCGGTCCAAGGCTAGCCCAAGTTATAGAGTGAGTTCAAGGCCAGCCTAAAGTACAGAGTAAGACCAAACAAAAACAGCTCTACAAATCACTACCACCAGCTGACAGATTGGTAAGCTGTGGGAGCTAGAATGTAGCTTAGCGGTAGAGTGTTTACCTAATAGTGTGTGAGGGCCTGGGTTCAATTCCCTGGGGCAGAGAGCAAAGAAATGAAGAAAACAAAGGCTCAGGGAGGTTTCTGCTTATTTATCAAACCGTAAAATCAGGGGTTTGAGATTCTAACTCTTTTTCCAAAAATGAATAGACTTGTATTGGATTCATTTTAAAGAGCACTATGTCCAGGGAAAGGTAATGTTCTTGCTTTTATGATAATGTTAATGATTTGTTCAGCCTTTCTATTTGTGTAAAGCAGATAAATAGATCCTTGGCTGAAGCAGGCCAGGGGACCAGAACAAGTCAGCCTCACTAAGAATTGCTAAAACAGTTTCACCAAACCCCACTTTCAGAATAATGGTTCTAAACAGATACCTGTAGCTCCCTTCTCTTCTAATTTCTAGGGAATTCTGCAGTAATCTCCAGCACAATATGAATACATGGATTTTTTTAAAAAAAATACATTACTGTTGTGCTTTTCCCAAAATATAATTATGGATTTTATATAGTTTTACACAAGGCAGAAATATGATTTTAATTATATTATAAAACCAAACAACATTGTTGGTAATGTCTATATTGAATTATTGTTACAGTTTGTGTCTAGCTGTTCCCCAAAGCACCATGCAATGACTGGGGCAGGCTCCTGGAGTTTGTGATTATGAATGCATTATCCAAGGCTGGGACTATGGGTCTGAGTACTGGGGAATTATGGGTGTGAGTGCTGCACCCAGCCTGGAGCAGAGAGCCTGAAGGCAATATGAGGGGAGCGAGGCTGCCTCTGCCTCTGGCCTCCCCACTGCTCTTTCCTGTTGCCTTCACTCTTCGCTGTTTTCTGCCACCATGAACTGCTGCCCTCTGCCATGGAACCAGTTGAGTATGGACTGAAACCTGCAAGCTACATAAACCTCTCCTTAATTTGGGGTGTAGGATATTTTGTCCCAGCAATGAGAGAAAAGTAACTGAGACAATTATTTAATCAGTATTCATTGTCTCTGCTGGTTTACCCATAATTTTAAAAATTCAATTATCCACCTACCTCTTTTTAACAGAAACTTTCTACTGTATATGTAATTCTGGCCTTTTAATTAATCAGTTAATCAATTTATTTATTTTGTTTTTTGAGATAAGGTTTAGGTTGGCCTTGAACTCACTATGTAGCCCAGGCTGGCCTCTCCTTTGCAACAAGCTTCCTGCCCTGGCCTTCCCAAATGTGGGGATTATAAGTGTATGCTACATGTTAACCTGACCCTTAAAATGCGACATTTTTGAGGGATGCAATGATTAAGATTTGTAAACAAAATATTACTTCTAAACCTTGTTTTAAGATCAACAGCTATCAAAGTGATAGCTGTATATTAAACAGAAAGTCATGGAGGTTCATATGTGAGCATGTGCTTCTATCAAAGTGAACCCAAAGTTAAATACAGATGTTAATTATACTGATTATAGCTTTTACATAAAATATGAAAGTATTAGCTTTAATTATAATTTTACAAGCTCAATGTGAAGTGACTATCAATAAAACATCACAAGCTGCTGAAAATTACTAACAATTATTTGTTATTCAAATGAAATCTTATATAAAATAATGAGCACACTTTGTAGGTAGACTGTCAGTGAATATAAAATTATACAAAACTATAATGAAGGAAGTATCTCCTTAATTGAAAATATTACAAATAATGTTTTCTGAAAGCAAGCAGCAAGACTATGACAAAATTTCATGTCTGTTAACAGTTCTCTGGGACTCATTGGTCCTACAGCAAAAAGCCAATATAAACATTATTAAAAAGAGATAAATCAATATTGTTTTAAGCTTCACCTTAAAATTTGGGATAGAAGAGGAATTGCCTATGATCTCTCTTCTCAAATGAAAATTGAAATTATAAGTCTACAATACTTTGATGGCAATTCATAAAACGTTCTATATAACTTTTTTTTTTTTTTTTTGGTGCGGTACCAGGGATTGAACTCAGGACCCTGCGCTTGCCAGGCAAGTGCTTACTTGCTTCTACTGCACTATCTCTCCAGCCTGCAAAGGTTGAGAAGGTTTTGTTTTTGTTTGTTTGGCTTTGTTTTTCCTGGTAGACTCAGGTTGCCTTAAGGGTAGGTGACTGAGATTGCAGGTGTACGCACTTAAACCACTGAGCTAACCCAAAAGCCCCCAAAAGTTGAGAAGGGTTTTTCTTTGTTTGTTTGTTTTCTTTTTGTTTTTTGGCTGGCTCAGGCTGCTTTAACGGTGGGTGTAGGGATTGAACCCCCATCCCCTGTGCCTGACTGGAATTGCCTATTCAGGTGCTTAAACCCTGGGCTAACCTGAAAGCCCCCCTGTAATTTTCTTTAAAAAAATAAATTTACCAAATTACATATACTCTGAATTTAACATCAAAGAAACATCAGACAAGCTCACATAGAGGGAAGTCGTACAAAAGAACTGGCCAGTGAGCTTGAAAAGATCAGGGTTATGAAAGATGGAAAAAAAAAGTTAAGGAAACAACTGTAGCATAACGTCCTGGATTAGATTCTGAACTGGAGGAGGACATCAGTGGGACCAGCAGAAATTTCCATTAAGTCTAAGGAGTAGATCAGTGACCAACAAATATTTTATCAGCAAATACTTTACTATGCATGCCAAACTGTAGATATTCCAGGATCAGTGGGCCTTGTAAGTTCTCTGTAGCATATTCCTTTTCACTTTTACCAATGCCTTAAAAATGTGAAATCTGTTTATGACTCACAGGGTCTGCAGCAAAGATGTTGTAGGTCTGACTCTGATAACCACATAGCTGGGCTATATTAACTTTTAGGAGGGCCAGCCTGACAGCTCTGCAGACTAAAGCACTTGCTTAGTAGGCAGAGCACAGCAGCCGGGGTTCAATCCCTCGCATGCCGTGCTGGCCCTGCCCATGAGGGGTGGTGACTGAGACTGGGTGTGGTGGTACATGACTATAACCCCAGCACTTGGGAGGCTGAAAACAGGAGGATCACTACAAGTCTGATGTACATAGAGACCCTATAGACCCTGTAGACCCTGTCCTAAATACAGAGGAAAAAAAAAAGTGAACTTTGAGGGAATCTAAATGAAGAGTGTACAAGAGATTGTACTGTTCTGTAACCTTTTCTCAGTATGAAAATATCTCAATAAAAAGTTCAATAAATAAAATGCAAACCATCATCAGATATTGCTATGCTGGATAAGCTAATACCTAACAACAAAAAAATGAACACTGGCCCCTCTTCTCTCTCTTGAAACCCCTGATGGCTTGCCGGTGCGCCCTGTATACAGCTCTTTCCTGCACAGCCCAGAGTCCTTCAGGGAGTCAGTTCCTGTTCCTGCCACATCTCAGCCTCCACTCCAGCATCACTTCAAGCAGTCTTTCCCCACAGTCACCCTGCCCCACCCCTATGTCACACCTAAGCGTCTGCACCATCCTTCTTAGTAGAAATAGTGGCTGTTATTAACCACTTCGAGGTGCAATTCATCATTTGATGTCTGCCTCACCCACAAGTAAGTTCATTCTAGGAGAACAGAAATTGCAGCCATCTTCCTTAAGACTACAGTCCCAGCAGCACTGAGTTTGGGGCTTGGCACACAGGAAATGCTCCCTGCAGTATGCAGTGGATGGATGGCTGGGGTGAGCAGCCCTCCTCCCCAAAGGGAGCCAAGACAGTGAGGCAGATATTAAGGATGACTAAGAAGACTCCTAGGCACAGCAAATAAATTATAATTATACTGTACAAAGATGTAATGAGCAGCTTTCTAAGCCTCCGTAGTGGGGTGATTTTTAAAAAAGCTAAAGAAAAACTTCCAAGTAATAGGTTAGACTCATATGTTTTGTTAAGCTTCTCTAAGTTTATATTCTGGTTAATACTGTTCATAAGCAGTTATAGGATACTTGCATGCTATACTTTTTAATGAATTAACAGAATCCTGACTATAAATTTATAAATATTTTGTAAAAGTAGCTGCTATTAACTATAAAGTAGGGCAACATAACTAACAAGATAAGCACTGCCATTTAACAAAATTAATAAGGCATATAATCTCATAAGTAATTTATCAGGGCAAAAGGGTATAGGACAAGTACAGTAAAATATAGATTGGTAAGTTTATATACAACAAACAGCAGTTATTTAAACAAATATGTAAACAATATTAATAAACCTACTTGATCTATCTCTGTCTGATAAAAGTCAATTTAAGACTTGCTCTATTACCAAAATATTTAACTACAAAATTATAATGTGCTTGCTCATACCATTCAGAATGAAGAGCAGATTGTAAAATGTTAAATGCTATTATATCCAAAAAGTAAAGCTTATGTTACAAGAAAGACTGAAGACTAAAGCATAAGTAATATTTGCACCACAGTTATACAATAAAAACCTTTAATACCTATTGATATTTGAGCTTTATAGATATTTTCAAAGTGAGCAACTAAAATATCCAGATTCTCTTCCAGTGTGCCTCTTTTGTTTGCTTTTTCAGACAGGATCTCATGAGGTAGTTCAAGCTAGTCTTGAACTCATAATGGAGCCCAGGCTGGCCTCAAACTCACAGCGATCCTCCTGCCTCAGCCTCCTGTGTGCTGCAACCTGTGTCTTGAAACGCCCTTTAAAGTAAACTGGTATTTTGAAAAATAAACCTGTATTCTTCCAGATTTTTCTTATAAGCCAAGAAGGCATTATTGATTATATCATAAAGCAGCCCTGTTAAAATAGCTTACTATGGCTGGAGGTGTAGCTTAGTAGTAATGCAAATGCTTAGTATACATGAAGCCCTGGGTTCATCCCAGTACCTTTTCCTTTAAAAACTTAGCATTCAACTTCAATATAAACCTACTTAAGGAAAATAGTTCCCTAGCTCAAAATACTATAAATAAAAAGTATTTTTCACACAAGTTTTATTGATATGCTTCACGTATTATAAAATCCATTCTTTTAAAGAATAAAACATCAGCACAGTTTTAGTAATTCACAAAGTTAGGCAAACATCATTACTAAGCCCACAACATTTCAGCACTTGAAGCAGAAGCCCCATATTAACCAGCAGTCCTGCGGTCTCTTCTGTGGCTAATGCCAACCACTACTTTATTTTTCATCTCTAGGTTGTTTCCAATTCTGGACATTTCATGCAAATAAAATCATACAACATATTGTTTTTTGTGTTTGATTTCTTTCACATAACATAATGACTTTAAGGTTCATCCATGTTCATTATGTGTCAGTAGTTCACCCTATTCTCTTTTATTGCCAAGTAATCATTTATGCATGCATAGGCCATACCCTAATCATCAATTGAGGGACATCTGAGACATTTCCACTTTGGGGCTATTTTCAGCTATGTAACTGTGGATGTTTGCATCCAAGTTCTTCTATGGACATATGCTTTCATTTCTCTTAGGTCATCTAGGAGTAGAATGGCAAAATCACATGGCAATTATATGCTTATAGTTTTAAGTAACTTCTACACTGTTTCCAAAGTTTCTGTGTCATGGTACATTCATATCAGACATGCACAAAGACCCAAATTTTCTACATTTGCACCAACACTTGTTATTTTATTATTTTGTTTCCTGCCAGCCCACACTATTACTCTGAAAAATAAGTCTAGCATGGTTTGAAATCTAAAAACTGTAAACACATAAATGATTATCCAGCTTACCCAAATCAAACTGATTTTACAAAAGTTGCTTGCAGCTTAACCTGAAAGTTAATCCTAACAAGTCTGATAAGGCAGTCATTTCTCCAGTGTTCTGAGTGGAGGCGCACACTACTCAACAAAAAGTAGCAAATGATGTCTTTTATAAAAGGGTCTTTCTGAAGTCTGACGTCTGGTTCAACAGATCATTAATATACCTGGGAACTATTAAAAAGACATAAAATGCAGTAAGATTTCTATAATGAACTAGTTTTGACATCAGGAAACAGTAGACAACCTGACTGATACCTTCCTGTTGAAAGGAACTGAAAACTTCAGGTAAAAAATTTAATGTTCTGCACTATGTTAATGAACTGATAAAATATAAGGAATATCCAACAATCAAAGCTAGAAATAGCAAGTAGAAAAGTGAACATGATTTTGAGGACATTTGTTGGAATGGATGAACTTTAGCATTGCTTTCTGTGGCCACTTGAAAGCTCAGGGCACAAAGGACAAAGGTGAAGGCTCACCAAGGAATTTCTAAATGGAAACTCCCTGAAAAGCTGGCATCAGTGGAATAATACAGTAGAAATAAACCTACTCTTATAGGGCTTTACGTATCTTGAAGTTGGAACACAGAAAGAAAGAAAGAAAGAAAGATGGGGCCCGGCGGGATGGCTCAGTGGTCTAAAGCGCCTGCTTGGGAAAGCTTGGGCGGCTTCAGGGACCGCGGTTCAATCCCCGGAACCACATGCTGCGCCAGCCCTCGGGGTGGGCTGAGCCAGCCATAAAAATGAGTGAATAAACAAATAAAGGTTCTGAAACAATAAATAAATAAATAAATAAAAAGAAAAAAAGAAAGAAAGAGAGAGAGAGAACGAATGAACAGACAATAACTCATAAATAAAAGACATCCTTCAACAAGTTTCAGCCAAACCTCACAGTTTCTGAGTTGTCCAAATAGGTTAAGTTAGTTGTTTAGTTCAAAGCCTACAGAGGCATCTGGCAAAGGCCAAAGTCAATCCTTCCTGCAGGAATTTCCAGGGCTAACATACCAGGAAACAGCAGCTAGCTGTTAAACATCACCAAATACACAAATCAGCAAGTCCTGCAGTACAATTCAAAAGAACAGGCTCCACAAACCTGCAACTGTTGTAACTATCAGAAACAGAATATAAAATAATCGTGTCTGACACATCTGAGGAAATAAAAGGAATTGAACACATGAGTGAAAACAAGCATCCATTAAATATAAACGAGGTCTTTTCAAAATGGCTATGTGAAAAGAGGTCAAACAGAAGCCCTGAAAAACACTACAAAAGGGCCTAGGTCAGGCTGAGGCGAGAAGATCAAAAACTCCAGATCAGCCTGGGCAACAGAACACAAGACTTCACCTATTAACAACAAACAGAGCCTACAAATGGAAGATTTTTGAAAAGCTTTATAAATTAGTCTAATGGTAGGCTCAGTGTAGCTGACAAAGTCAACAAACTCAGAGGCCTGTCTATGAGAAATGACCTAGCATTCAGCCAGGAGTGAAAAGAATTCACCACAAAGAGAGGTGAGAAGGGATGAGTGGTAATGTGCACCTAATGAAAGCCTCAGAAAAGGGAGAACGGAGAAAAGACAGCGTTTGAAGAGTAAGTTGTCAGGAACCAAGAATCTAAATAAACCGAAAAGGAAAATAAAAAGAAGCCTAACTCTGGACACAGTGAAAAGTAGGACACTAAGAACAGAGACCACCTTAAAGGCAGCTAGAGAGAAGAGACACATAACCTTCAATGAAAAGAATATATCCCAACATGTGGAAATTAAACTACACTTATAAATAAGCCAAGGGTCAGAAAAGGTCTCAAGGAAAATCAAAAGATAGTGAACTAAATTAAAATGAAAAACAAAGCATAAACATCCTGGTACATAGATAAAGCTGTATGAAAAAACATTAAATCAATAAATTAAAGCATTCAAAAACAAAAAGTGTCAAATCAGTAAATTCATCTTACACATTCAGGATCTTAGCTAGAAAAATTATTATAAAACAAACCCATACAAAGTAGAAATGAGAGTAAAAATCGAAGATAGCAGACAAAAAAAAAAAAAAAAAACAGTAGAAACAATATTGACACAAATAACTGTTATCTAGAAGCTATCAGCAGGTTTGCAAAAAACCTGGCAAATCTCTGGCAAGTCTTCTAACAAAGATTAAAGAAGGAAGACACCAATAACCTGTATTAGGGATAGAGCAGAGCGCATCACCACAGATGCTATAAACATCAAGAACATAATAAAGGAATACTATGAACTCTACATGCAAAATCCATCTACTCAGAAAAAAAAAGAATCAACTCAAAAAATATGCAAAACTACAATTCATTCACTGGTGGTAATAATTTTAATAGCCTTGTAACTTAAGAAAATTGAATTGGCTTAAGCTGAATTGAATTTTTAAAACTCCAATAAAAAAGAAATCTCTGGGCCCATGTGGTTTTATTAGAGAGTTCAACCAAACATTTAAGGAGGAGTTAATAGCAAGCCTACACACTTTCATGTGTGAAACATAAGAGGGAAGAAAAAGTTTGGAACTCACTTGTATTACCTGATGACAAGCCCAGACAAAGACAGCACAAACACTATGCACCAACCTACTCATAAGTAAGGATATAAAACTCTTTGAACTATTAGCAAATAGAATTCAGCAATACATTAAAATAATTATTCACCATAACTATGTGGGGCCTACTGTAGGGAATGAGTGGGGCTAATTCTGTTTTAATATTTGAAAATGTCATCAGTACAGTTTGCCAAGTTAACAGGGTATAGGGGAAAAAAAATCTTTCAGAAAATAGAAATAGAGGGAAACCTCCCAAACTTGACAAAGAACAACTATAAAATCATACTGCCCTGTTATACTTAAAGTGGAAAATTTAGTGCTTTCCTGGTTGAGGTGGGAAAGGACAAGGCACAAGTACACTTACGGCACTATACCAAGAAAATAAAGGAAGGGAACAGATCTGGAAATAAAAAATAAAACCATACTGCAAACAAAAGACTATCAATAATAGGAAATTAGATCTATAATCCTTTAAAATAAACAAATAAAACTAGAATAGGACAGTTCAACAAGGTCACAGGTCAAGGTAGTGTGCAAAAATCAACTGTACTTTTAAATGGCAATAAACTCAGAACTCCAAAATTAAAAACACAGGACCACTTGCAACCACTCAAAAACACTTAAACGCTTATATGTAACTCTAACAAAATACAAACCAGATTCACACACTTTAAAACTACACAGTATGCATGAAATTGCATCAAAGATACAGAAGGAGAGAGAAGTGTCACTGTCATGAAATAGAGTCAATACTGTAAAGATTTCAATCCTCCCATAATTATTATATAGGTGTACCAAAATTCCTATCAAAACCCCAACAAGAGTTTTCGTAGATTTCATCAAAGGTTATCATACAATTCATATGGAAATGCAATGGACTAGAATAGCTAAAACAATTCTAAAAAGAAAACAGGAAAGAATCAGGTGACCCAAGTGAAAAGCTTCTTAGACTGTGGAGCAACAGTAATCAAGACTGTGTGACCCTGCAGTGGAACAGACACACGGACCAACAGAACCGAACACAAAGCCCAGAAACAGATCTACATGGGATGATTTCTGATAAAGGTGTCAAAGCTGTACAAAGAAACAAAGACAGCCTTTTCAGCACACGGTGCTGAAGCATTGGGACAGCAACAAGCAAAAAGAAAAAAAGTATTTGAACTACGTTGCATACTCTATACAAAAATTAACTCAAAATGGATTACAGAGTTAAATGTAAAATAAAACTTTTAGGAAAAGAAATAAGAGAAAATTCATGGGATCTCAAGCTTGGCAAGCATTCTCAAAGGCACCAAAAGCATGACCCATCAGAAGAAAATTGATATACTGGCCTTGATCAAAAAGCTCAGAATATCTGACCTCAAAAGACACTATGACTAATTATGTACATCAACTGTGTATAGCTCTTTACATATCAGTAAAGATTGGGAAGACACTGTTAAAAAGATGAAAAGACAAACTCTAAGTAGAGAAAATATTTTTGCCCAACAGAGGAAAAATTATTTGCAAACCACTACACACTGGAATACTACCTAGAAAATGCAAAGAATTCTCAAGCCCAGCAGTTAAAAAAAAAACAATTAGAAATGGATAAAAGACATAAATAGATATTTCAACCAAGAGGACATAAAAATGACAAGGAAACACATAGTCTAGCTATTAGATAAATGCTAATTAAAACCAAAATAAATAATCAATACACACTTGTGGGCTGAACCTCTCCACCACTGCCCCCCCCCAAAAAAAATCGTATATGTTAACATCTAATCTTCAACTGCTTAAGGACATGGGCCTCTGGAAGAGGGTGAAGTGTTCCTGACTGGGATTAGCACCCTTATAAAACACAACTCAGAGAACTCTCTAGCTTTTTTTTTTCCTTTTTCTAGTTAAGACACCCAAAAGTGGGTAATTCTAACTGAGAAAACAACCTTCCTCGAACCCAAACATGCCTGTGGCTGGATCTTGGTTTACCAGCCTTCATAACCATGAGAAACCTCCAGTATTTACAAGCATAAAACCCAATACTTTGTTATAACAGCCCACATTAAGAGAACGCTACTAGCATGGCTAAAAACAGTGATCATGTCACACAGTGCAACCATGGCAGAGGAGACTTAGTTCAGTAACCAAGAGGCCCAGAGGGGCTCCCTCCACGGAGAGCACCCAGCTTCACAGAGACTCCTAGAAATAGCACCAGTGCCGACAGTCACCTGGCTTTTATTTAGAATATCGGTGGAGGTGGAAGAGGAAGAGGAGAAAGAAGAGTAAGAGGATGAAAAGGAGGAGAAAGAGGAGGAAGAAGAGGAAGAGGAGGAGGAGGCTGGGCAGTTTTCTTGGGGCCAGGGCAGGGACAGCTGCCAGATACCACATACCCCCAAATCTGAATGTCATGTTTAGCCTCTCACTGCTCACACAGCCTGCATGCTTTTGCCCCACAGTTCAGCCAGCTGCTCCTCAGCCACATTCCCCACTGGGTAACACCAAGTGCTGATGCGGTGAGGGAACTCGGTCACCAAACACTGCCAGCGAGCTGTAACATGCGTAGTTCCTCTGCGAAGTGGTGGGGTTCTCTACAAAGTTAAACATGCAACTACCATAAAACCCAGTGGATGTGTGCATGAACATTTATCCTGAAGAAATTATCTACTCATACAAATATGTATGGCACATTTATAATACGCAAAACTGGAAATAATTTAGACATCCTTCCCTGGGTAGGTGGTATGTGTATTCCCGGCATACTACTCACCAATGAAAAGAAACTTAAGACACTCATAAACTTGGATAGTTCTCTAGAGAGATCGAATGGAGAAAGCCAATCATGAAAGGTCAGCTACAGTATAATTTCATGTATTTGCATTCTGGAAGGAAAATCATAAAAATAAAGATCCACTCAGTGATTGCCAGAGATGGACGTGGACCAGAGCCCAGAGGGAAAGAGTGCAGGTACGAAAGGCCAGCGCCAGCTATCGTGGTGCTAATGGATGCGCTCTTTTTGTGACCACAATGCTGTCCTTCCTCTTGCAGTGCTCGAGGCGCTACCACTGGACACCTGCATGAAGAGCACACAGGACCTGTCTGTTCGTTCTCCTTGATACATGTGAGCTCACAATTAAACCAAAGTAAAAGCTTAATTAAAAGATGAAATATCAAGTCCAACCACTGACCAAGATCAGAAATAAATGAAGACAGGTAACCAAATAACTTAAAAAACTCATAATTCACGAAACATTTGCACATGGTGCTGATTGTACATTAAATAAATAGACCTGCAGACAAAAGTATACAAAGAATCCCCAGCTTTACTCACTCATTTGTTGTTGGTAGCAGCACAGACGTAATTGTCTAGTATGCAGGTGAGCACGGAAGAAATGTGTAAGCATCATGATAGTTTCAACAGGAACCGCAATGTTTATCACCAGAAAATGGAGATACAATCTTACAATGAGGACAGATGAAGGATACTTACACATTTCCCAGCTCTGTCCCTTGAAAGGGGGACAAATGCAACTACATCTTGTAGAAATTTACACACCCAAAGCTCAAATAGTGGCTCTTATACCATTCCAAAAACAAAACAACAAACGCGTGGGCTTCATGGAAAAGGAGCTGATTTCTGATCTGGGCTGAAAAATTACCAGGTAAGCCTTGGGTATATCACTGTTGCAGGAAACTGGGAATTATTCAAAACAAAACAAAACAAAACAAAAGGATGCAGGGCCAGCTTGAAAGAACTATTAGAGCACTAAAAGAAACATGGTATTTGCTAGCACAGTGAACAAAATTCATTGATTTATTTATAACACCAATTAAATACAAAGGGGTACAGGTAGAGAAGATAAAGAAATTCTTCTTTCTAGATAATGTGCCATGGACCATTAAGAGGAACTATAAAATTAGAAGAAGGCTACTGGGAGGTCACTATTAGAAGGCTGTAAAGAGGTGATGAACACAAAGGCCTTCAGCCAGCACTGAAGCCACACCTGAAGTTGGTTAGAGAAAAGGATACTCACTCAGTGGAAACATACTATCATCTAAGATGCTACTTACTGAAAACAAAGGTATGAAAAAATAATTAAAGGGCTAGGGGTGCAGTTCAGGAGTAGAGCGTATGGGAATCCCTGGTTTGATCTGCAGCATCTAATGACAGTAACAACAACAGCACTACTTTTAGAAAGAAAAAAGGGAAGCATTGTTACAACGGAGAGATTTGACGCTAATCCCCTTAGCAGTAGCAAGAATGGAGCCACCTGATATTTTGTCTTATCTTGTGAATCTCCCAAAATTTTTCTGATTCTGTATTTTTCTATTTGTCTTGTTTCCTGCTTCTATACAACTCCAAGGAAAATTATAAAACTAAATCCAGTAATAGTATTATCCCCATATCAAAAATGGGGAAGCTGAAACACAGATTCCCCCAACCACATGACTACAAAGTGTGGAGAGTCAGAATTCCATCACGAAGTTTGACTCCAATGGGGCCGGGGAGATAGCTCCGTGGCACAAGTGCCTGCCTGGCAAGAGCAAGGGCATTGACTCCAAAGCCTGCTACCAGAGCAGCATTCTGTAGCCCAAGAGCTCCACTGGGTTTTTGGAAGAGAGTCTGATGTCACACTTTGCTAAAAACCTGCACCAAGTACCGAGCTCATACTATGCTAAACTTCACAACAACCTTTTGAAGGACATTGTTATTCTTATTTTCCAGAACACTGGTGCTGAGACAGGTAGAATCACCTGTCCAGAGTCCCATTGCCCATAAGCACAAAAGCCACAAGGGAGCGCAGGTGTGTCTGACTTCCACCCCTCCCTTCTAGGATCACTACCTTCCACATCCTATGTAGAACCATTCTTTTATTTCCTAAGACACCCAATCTAACAGACAACTTTTAGTTGTCAAACATGTATTGATTTCTAAGCAAGCTGATTTATTAGACAAATTTTAATCGCCCAACATGGAATGTTTAGAATTTCTGTACATATATTCTTTCCTGTAATTAATGGGATTCTATAGAATATGAACAAAATTCAGATGACATGAGGTTTTGCCATATTGGAAATCATCACAGAAAGATCCTTAAACGCCTCCTGTTTTAAGTCTCAGCTCAACAGACTTGGAAGCCAGTGTGATCTATATGCAAATCTACTCCTCAGTACAGGTTCATGCAAGTTAGGCATTACATACATGAGGATATGACATGACTAGAACTTCAAGTTGTCTAAGTACATGTTTTGCCTACTCTTAAAAATTTTACATTGTCCAACTACATTATCAAATGTCTTTAAAAGCACAGTGTTATAGCATTAACAACCATTCCAATAGCAGCCATGCTGCAGGTAACTGTCTCCCCCCTCTTTTAATCAGAAGCCATTCCCACTTTACTTAGTACTTTGCTTATTCCAAAGTGAATTTAAAACAGCAAAACTCATCCTCACAGTACCTTGCATGCACCCAAGGGCGCACAGCCCTGCTTCTGGGTGTTCTGCAACCTTCTGATGTACACTGGCCCTGGGTCCCACGGATGCCCCTGGGCAAGTCCCCCAGTGAGGGAGGTGGGGATCCACTTTGCAAGGTTTCAATGAACTAACACATACAGAAGGATCACAGCCCCCTGCACACAAGTATCGTGGTGATATCTGTACTGCTGAGGTTGGGGCAGCCACAAGAGAAGCACACGCTGGAGGGAAGGACAGACACCTATCAGCTTTCCCCGCCCTAAAGAACTTTGATGTAGAACCTGATTCCGCATCTCTCCTCTGAAAACCTGTGATCTTTTCCTTCCACTTAGACATAGCTAAAGCCATCATTCTGGGGGGGGGGGGGAGCCTAAGTTGACTCATCTAATCAACCTCCCATTTTTTGGCTCCATTTCACTGTCAACCTTCTTGAATCCATTTTGTAGCTACTGTGATAGATATGACTACGTCCTTTAGGAAAACCAGCCAGCACCTCCCTAGGGTGGTCAAAACTTGATCATGGGGACTCCCTAGAGCTAAGCAGAGGCAGGAACAACAAAGAGAATAACAAGAAAACTACAATGTTAACTTACAGAAAGAAGTGTATTTGTCCTAAAGTCCTGACAGTTGAATTGTTTAGCCAGCTCTCATTCCATATAGGAAGTCTATAAATAACAAGCCAAATTATAACCAACACTTGCTGGAAGAGCCCAGGCAGAAGGACCAGACGTCCACCCTCCTGGCAGCACACCGCCTTCTGCAAGAAGCACTGAAAAACACCTGCAGATTCCCCCTCTCCAGTTCTGCCTCTTCCCACATTTCTCTGTGCCCATCCAGCCTCCACAGTGACAATCTTTCTTTAGATATGCTAATATCACCTATTCGACAGTGCAGGTCCCACTCTTCCTGCTTCAAAACTGAAAGAAACAGACATCTTCTATGATTTCTTCTGCAGAAAGCGGAGCTCCTCAATTATGTGATTATTAAGCCACATGGGAGATCTACTGGTGGCCCCTGCATGGCACCACATACGCCCACGCATCACTGATGATCACCTTTTTTATCCTTAACCCTTCAGTGGGGTGTTATTCTCTGTCACAGCTAGTGACCTCTTTACACTTTTCCCTCTTCTGTAGTTCACTAGTGCAACTCATATAACCTTTCTGTTTATCAAGCACTTTCCCCATTATTGCCTTTAATGGACCTGAGCTCTGTAGTTCTGCTCATTAGGCTTAAATTGCTCTGTAGTTCTAGGAGTGGGTCCCCGGCCACCTCCTAGAATCTGGCACACTTAGATCCCAACCCAGGCTCTACTCCTGGCTGATCCTCTCTAGACCATTTCCCTCAACTCTAAGACACAACGTAACTGGCCAGTAAGTGCTTGGCATAATAAGCTTCCTGTGGCACAGAGTAACTACTGAATAAATACTAACAATCCTCTCTGTGTCCCATTTCTTAGTTTCTTTCTTTATGTTTACACCCCATACTTACTTCAAACTTAGGACCTAGCATTTGCCAGGCAGGCACTGTGCCACTGAGCCAGTTTTTGGCACTGGTGTGATTTTTTAAAATTTAATTTAATTTTTTAATTTTCTTTTCTTATTTCAGAACTTTTGTTTATTTATTTTTATGGCTGGCTCAGCCTGCCCTGAGGGCAGGGTTGGCACAGCATATGGTGCCAGGGATCGAACCTGGGTCCCTGTAGCCACCCAAGCTTTCCTAAGCAGGCACTTTAGACCACTAAGCCATCCTGCTGGGCCCCCCTGGTGTGATTTTTTAAAAGCCAGAAAGAATTGCCTACAATGTGTACTCAACATCTACCTTCTTCTAAACGTAGATTATTTATTTAAAATAAGCTTCCAAGCACTTAGTAAATGGTACACATGTGTGAGACCAACCAGAGTTTTACCACATTACTGTCTTTTTAAAAATAAAGTATATGTATACAGAGATCATGAGTCAGAAAGAAATAAAAATCCCAGGTTGGTAGCATTTCAACAAGGTATTTCATCAGGATACTATAGCCATCAAGGATATGGAAGTATAAGATTGATGAGAATATAAGTAAGTAGCTAGGTCACTGTGTACAGACTCTTAACTAACAGATACCCTTTAATGAAATGTCACGGACACAGGGCCTTCTGCTAAACTATTTTATCAATAACTTAAAAGGAGATATAAAAGGTTACTGAACTACTTCTGACATGAATCTAAGAATAGCCTATGTAGAGTATTAAAACGCCAGGACTTGAAAACTACAAGAAGGGCCAGCCAGATAGCTCAGTGGATTAAAGTGCCTGCTTAGGCACATGCAGGCCTATAATCTCAGCACTTGAGAGGCTGAAAACAGGAGGATCACTAGAGTCTGAGCTGTGGAGTGAGGCCCTGTAGACCTTGTACTAAATAACTAAAAATAAATAAAACCACAAGCAGTCAGAAATATGGGCTGATTCTCCTAAGATAAAATGTAACAAAGAAAAATTGACTCAAGAAGTCAATACCTGCGTTCAAAATGTATCTATAACTTCAAGATGGGTGAGCTGTAGCTTAATTGCCAGATGGTTTTTGAAAAGCACGCTTAATGGCTTCTTGCCGACAGGAAGTTCAGGTCAGCAGCAAATTCAGTGTGACGAGATGTGCAGACTAGAAGAGCTAAGGTGACCCTAGCAGAAGCAGGCGCAGTATCTCAAAGAATGGGGAGGGAATCGTGTTCTACTTTAGACAAATGAGACCACAACAGGCATACTCCTGTGACCTTTCCCAGAGTCAGGGCTTCACAGGATCACAAGCGCACTGGCAAATGTTCAGAGCAGCACAACCAGCATGCTGAGGAGTCCAGGCACAGGGGGTGCAGATTTATAAACAGATTTGTGAAATAATAGCTCAGAAGAAAACAATGGCTACCTTCATTCAGTCATTCAAGGAGCATGCAGCTGAAGCCTATTTCAGGAAAACCTACTTGACTATGAGAATGGCCAACAATACAGGGGCAGAACAGTCAACATTTGCAAGAAATCCCTGTTGCATATTCAGATACTTAAATATGAAGAGTTGAAATTTCCATGAGCTAAAAAAAAAAAAAAAAATCATTTTATAGAATCTACTAAGGCACAAACAGGACCAGCGGAAAGAAGTTGGAAAGTAACTGATTTCAGCTCCTTATAAGGAAGAACATTTTAACAGTGGAGGCTAATGAAGGAAAAGCTGTCTCTGAGAAAACTGCAAGGTTCCTGTCAGTAATGGTGTAGGAAGAAGGGCCACTGCTGAAATAAGACAGGCACTCTGCTGGAGCACTTTTAACCCTTCTTCACACGCCACATATGAAATGGATTCTCACTAGACTTGTTGGAGAGTATATCTGCAACCTCAGCTTCCTACAGTTGGGTATTTCTAACCTAGACCCTGACCCCAACGAAGCACTGCTTTCTAAATGGGAAGAGGTCCGAGCACAACACCAATGAGACAGAGGAGGAAACTGACCGGTCGGTAGATGCTACACAAAAACATCAGCACTGCTCCATGTGCCTCAGATTTGAAAAGAAAACGCAAGGATCAGCACAGCTGAAAATATTCAACAGCATTCAATTAATGTAACTAAGGATTTCTCAAATACTGCAATTTTGGTTAGCCATTTTCTCCTGGAAAGACAAAATAATTTTAACTTAGGATCACTTGGAAAATGTGTGTCCTTAAATAAGCATTCCAAAACCTTTTACCCTAAAATTAATAAATGAACTTCAGAATATATTTCAAAAAAAAAAAAAAAAACCCGACTCATTAGATACAGGGAACCAGATACTATGAACTAATGAAATTGTGGCATTCTGATTAAATGGCAACTTAAATCTAATCTGTTTAAAAATCACAAGCAGGATAGATACAAAGGCTCTAGACCAGTTCTGACTTTTAGACACCAAATGAAGATCACTTAAGCTTACCTTCCCTGCCTTACTCTGTAATTCTTAAACAGACTCCAACACTGGCGCTAAATAAATGTTGCAACTAGGTATTTGAGTTTACCCTCCAAAACTGTTCCTTTTAACTTCGTGGAACAAATCTCTCCATGCTTTAGCTCTCTTTCTTGGTTTTTAATACAATAAATGAAACATAACTCGGTTTCTGAGGGCTGTTTCTCTTCAGCGGCGGTCAGAAAGACTAAAGTGAGGAAGAAAGAGCCGCTCCATTGGAACCCCCGGCCCTGAAACTGAAAGGAGTCCCCCAACGGCCAGGGGTCCCCAGCGCTGCCCGCTCGCCCCCCTCGCCACACACCAGCCGCCTGCACGTTTCGGGCACCGCAGGAAAGGAAACCAGAGGCGGGCTTTCCCGGGACAGGGCTCCCCTCTGCGGCAGGGACTCCGCCCGCTCCCCGCGACCTCCGCCGCAGCCCAGCCAGGCAGCCTGAGCCTCGGCGCAGCAGCTGGGCGAGCGCGCAGCCCGGGACGGCGGGAGTCGCGGTTGTACTTACAGTGACACCATCCTAGGTGACAGCACCAGTGCAGCTTGAAGCACTTGCCATGGCTATGCGTGGCACAGATGGACAGCCCGTCGCACGGCTGGAAGTCGGGTCTGCGGGCGGCGCAGCTCCGCGCCAGGGCCTGCGCCTCGTCCACTTTCTCGCTCTTCCAGCCCCGCTCAGGCGCCAGCGCCGGGGCCGCACTCATGTCCGCTCCCCGCGCGTCGAGCCGAGGTCGGGGCCGCGGCAGGGGACACGGCGTCTGGGCAGCAGCGCCGAGCGGCGGCAGACGCGGGAGGGCGCAGCGCGAGCAGGAGCCCACGCCAGCGCGCGGCGGCGGCGGCGGCGGGAGCGCAGTGTCCCGGGCTAGCCAAGGAGCCGCCCCGGCGGGCGCTGCGAGGGGCCGGGCCTCGCTCCGCCTCCCTCCGCCCCGCCCTCCGGCCGCTGCGCACGCGCACGCGCACCCGCGCACGCGCGCCCCCCCCCTCGGGTCCCCGGCGGGCTGAGTCTCCTCCCGTGCGCTGGCGGAGGGCGGACGTCGCGCCGCTTCGCGCCACAGCGGGTCTCTCCCGCGCCCCGTAGTTGCCCTCAGAGACCCCGGCAGAAGGCCGCTCACTCCGTCCTCACACACGCCCGGGAGCCCAGCAAGCTTCCCAGCGAGCGGGGTTACCCGGAGGGGTGACCCAGACGTGTGCGCTCGGCGGAGGGCTCTGCACACCGCGTGCCCGCGCGCCGTCCTTCCCCGTGGGCTGCCACGGGCGCGTCTCGGCGAGGTTTGCACGCCCACGCGCACACGCAGCCTCTGTGAACACGCGTGTCACGTTTCTCTCAGGCTCACACCCCGAGTGCCGGGTGGAGTCCCTGGGTGGCGCGGGGCAGAGGTCACAGGCCCGCTCAGTGCCCCAGCCCCGGACTCTTCATGCCCGCCCGCCAGCCAGCTCTGTGGGGGCACGGGATTGTTTGGGGCTGCGTGGTCTGTGGAATGAGGTGCACAAGGCGTTTGGTGCCCAGTGAAGTGTGTGAGTAAGCTTGCCTGTGGGGTGTGTGTGTGTGTGTGTGGTGTGTAGTTGAACAGCGTGTGTGCTTGGCCTGTAGGTGGGCAGCAGAGTGTCTACACGGGTGTGTGTGGCAAGTAGCGGTGTGGCCCGTGGCGTGATGAGCCTGCCTGGAGTAGAGGCGGCGCGTGGCGCAGGTGCAGCCCCCAGCCCCCGAGGACTCGTCTCTGTCGTTTCTGGGCTGGCCCACCAGGCCAGCGGGTATTACTGGCCCTGGCGTGGTGGCCGCAGCTCACCACTCAGTGGGATTGCGTTCTTTCCCCCTGGCTACAGGTTTCTCCAAATAGATTTTTCATGTCAGGCTGTGCTGCTCCGATCCGACCTCAGACTGTATTTGGTAAAGAGAAAACAAAGCATCTGCTTCCAAGGACCACAGGAAACTGGTGTTTCCCTGCAACCCAGCGGGAACCCAGCCTGGAACACACAAACGTAGGGGACACCCTTTTCTCATTTGCCAAAGCCTTTCCAGAGCACAGAAAAAATGCCTGCAATTACCGAGATTCGGAGAACAACAAAGCCTGCCGACTCAGACCCTGTGGTGGAAGGCCCGGGTCCCTTTCTCCTTGCTCCATTCTTCCCCTGCTTTGCACGAACAGCGCTCTCCTCCTGGTTTGGAAGAAGGAAAGTCATCCTTAAGCCTTGGAAATTCTTGCTGCCATAAGCAATCTTTTCATAATTTTCTCTTTTATTTAACCTTGGTTTGAGAAACAAAGTGTAATTTGCATACATCTGACTCCAGTGAAGTCATCATTTATCAGCGACTGCGAAGATACTCAGTTTGATAGCAAAGATATTTTCAAGAAATGTCTCTAAGTCACTAACTGTGGCTTCTCATTAACCTCATACTGAAACAGTTATAAACATGAGGAGTCATCACTTCACTTTCCTCCCCAGGTGCCACCCTCCCTAAATCCTAAAATGCAGCATTGACTGTTAAATTCATATTCCAACACACCTTTGAATAATATAAGCAAAAGGAAGAGAAAATCAAAGGACTTCATACTGTTATTACTGCACCAAGCCAATCAATACTTTCTTGAGCAAAGGGGGGAATATTCATGTGTTCTAGCCTATTTTTCTTCTCCAGCATATAAACTCCCTGTACTACCGTCCACATCCTGGAGGGGCTAATAAAAGAATCCCTCCAGGAATACTTCCAATGGCATGCTTACTGCTATTGGGTTTTATTAGACAGTGAACCATGTTATAAGATTCCCCTAGATATGAAACATGCTATCTTGGCTAGCAAGAGAAAAATGCAAAATAGTATTTTAGCCAAGAGGCAAAGTAAGGATGCATAACTTATGTTATTAATCTCATGATTGGAAAGTAAGGAGGCTACATTTTCTGTTCCATGAAATCATTCCACCCTTCCCCCTAAAGATGTTATTAACTTCTGTTCTCTTACATGGAGAAAGAGGATATAGATACTGTGATCCCTCGTGTATACAGCTTTCAGGATATGCTGTCAGGATAGAACTGATCAAGATTTATTGTGGTATCCCATCCAAGTGAAAAGGAAAGAGAATTATATAACCAACTCTTATACTCATCACCTGGATCTAATAATTACTCTTTTGTTTAAGAAATCTCATTTCAAGGCTTGCCTAGGCAGGTCTTGATAGTGTGGTTCTGACCCAAAGCTGTGCTACGGCGGGAGCTGTGGAGCACAACTTTTATCTGCATGACTATGTGAGTCACAATGGCAAGTTCAGTTTTGAGTTCTTGGAGTTTGAGTTCAGACCCAGTGGGCTATTGAGATGCATTAACAACAACAATTACAAAAGTGATATTTTGATCTGAAAAGAGGCTATGTACATAAAAAGGTGATGGAAGAACTGAAGAGAATAACTGATGACAGTGAAATTACCAAAGAGGACAATGTTGGTGACCACCTGCTGACCAAGTAGGCCGGCAGGGACCCAGAAGTGTACATTATTATCCTGACCAGGACCTGAAGTGCTTGGCCTTCAGTCTTACTGGATTACACCTCAAGATCAACCAATTTAGATTGAACATTGATATGGACATAGGGGTGGAAATAGTTGTTTTAATTACCATTATCAGGAAATTTTTGTGTATAGCAAGGCAATATTTTTTATAAACTATAATTGTCTTAAGGTGATAAAAATACACACACACAAAAAAGAAAATCTCATTTTATCCATAGTTCTATCCAGTCCTCAACCACCTTGCCACCAGATTATTTTGAAATAAATTCCAAACATAATCTCATTCATAAATATTACAGTGTGTATTTCTGGAAAAAAAAAAAAGGAGCTTTTGAAAATGGTAACATCCCAGGGTGGAGGTTAAGCCAAATTGTGTTACAGTGCACTCAGGTCGTCTGCTTCCACAGCTCATATGGGCTGCTATGAAGATGTAGGCCAGGCCCACATCGTCATTCCAAGGCCCGCCTAGGGAAGAGGGGGCAGCTGGCTTGATGGAGGAGTCATGTCTTTAAGAAGTCAGGCTTGGGGATGTACCCCAGTAGAATGTTTACTTAGCACGTCTGAGGCCAAGCTTGATCCCCAACTGTTGTGGTTTGTACCTAATTGTCCCCCCAAGCCCCATGTAAATCCTGGGGCTGACAAGCAGCGGGCTCCAGGGGCTAGGCCAAAGGACCAGGGCGGGGCTTGAAGGGGTGAGGCTAAGAGAGACGCGAACCCTTAAACTGAAGCACCCACTGTCAAAGGGCCCCCCCTTCCCCCGCACGCCGTGGTCTCTCGGAGGTATGGAGCGAATCATCCTGGACATGGCGGCGTAGTCTCGAGGTCTTGCTGTGTAAGTCAGGCTGCTTTAAATTATGAAACCTCCAGTAACTGTGAGCTAAATAAACCTTTGCTCCCTTAACCTTGCTTGTCCGGTATTTGTCCCAGCAACGAGAGAGAAAAAGTAACTAACACACCAACACTGCAGGAAAAATGTGTCATAATGTCTTATAACCTAATGTAGGCTGGGGTTTCACATCACTGATGTCATTTACTTCACTAGCGATAAATCAGTAAATCCCTCCCAGCACGGGGGGAGCAGGTTATCCAAGGGCAGGAACAGGAGAAGCCACTGGAAATCATTTCAGATGCTGCCTGCTGCACAAAGAGTGCTCCCCGGGGTTTGCCCTTCCCTTCTACGCCTGGAGCCCTGAGATCTACTGTGTGCACAAGCTTGAGAAAGCCTGCTGGAAGGAGGGGTGTGCGGCGACTTCAGGAGAAGAATGAAGGTGCTCTTACTGATGAACAGCCATTCCTGATCCCCTGAGCTGTCAAACACTAGGCCTACGTCATGCTAGACCCACCTGCTTAATCGCAGAAGCACACGGGAGTCTAGAAGAGATCTAGCGAGCCAATCTGGACCCAAATAACCACCAATAAGAAATGCAGAATAGCAAGCAACATGAAATGGTTGCTGTTTTAAATGACTGTGTTTTAGAGGGTTTTACACATAGCAAAAGCTAACTGATGCATGCCTCAGTCCTCCCGTCTTAGACAAAGCAACTGAGGACCCAAGAGGCTGTGAGACTTGTTCAACATTCTGGAGCATCAAGCCTGGAAGGAAAAAAAAATCTCTTGGCATCAGAACAATGCAAATAGTTTAAACCTAAGCTCTGCCTTTTGCTGGCAAATTCTCATACTTTCAGAGATTCAGTTTCTTTGTGAACAACAATATAAACCCCAGAAGTTTCTCTAGAATATCTCTGAGTACTCACAGCTATGACTTGTCCAGTTGGTTACAGAGCTAGAGTTAGAACCCTTTCAGGGCCAATGTCAGATATAGCCAGATATCCTGACCTCTTGCACTGCATAAATTTATCTACTGTTGATACACCTAAGCACAAAAACCTTCCAAACACTTTGATAAATTGGTTCATTGCAAATCAGTTAGATTTTCATTGCTCGATTGAACCTTGCAACTAATTCCACCGCAGTTATAAATAACCGCTAGTAATTGGTCAATTAGTCATATTAAAGCAATTAGAGACATAAAGTGCATGGAGCAGCTTCCAAATGCAGCGCAACTAAATTTGAAGGCTTTTTTGAGGAGGGTGGTTGCCTCTTCAGCATGGCTGCTGGTGTAATTCAGACTCATCATTGGCTGCAGGGCTGAGGACAGAGCAGCAGGCCTGGCACAGACAGTCAAGCAAAGCTTAGCTCCATACCACCTCACTGAGGAGTCTTGCCAAAGTCAGTGAGCCTCATGGCTTACACGGAAGTTGTAATTCCTACTTCACATGGACGCCATGTCCATTAAATGTGGTGCTGCGTGTGAAGAGCTGGCATTTTGCAGACGTTCAATAAATAGTAGTTCTGCTCTTCATGGAAACTCCATAGACCCTCCATGTCTACAGGCTGTCTTTACCCCAACTTTGAACTCTCCAATCTGTCACTTGGGGTGCTGTGAAGGTAATCCATAAAACATGAATCTCATCATGTTACACCTAGGCTTGAAGTATTTTGATGCTTCTAGTTGCTATTTATGTATGTATGTATTTATTTATTTTAGGGGAGGGCCCACAGGGTGTTCAGGGTCTTACCACTAGATCAAACTCATAGCGATCCGCCTGCTTACAGCCTCCCAAGAGCTGGGATTGCAGGCACATGTCACCACGCCCACTTTCAATTGCCCTCTCAGTGCACCTCAGGGGCAGGGTTGGCACCTTCTCACTGTTACCTGCACAAAATGTAGCTCCGTGGGAGGAGATAAACTCCTGACTTCGCTAGCTACACTTTGTGTGCCTTCACCTCCCCGGCTTGTTTGCTTCTGGATGTGAACTGTTAATTTTTGCCAGCTGCTATGCCTCCCTCATCCTGTTCCCTTTTTCCCGAGTTACACAGCCCCCTGATGCCCACGTGGAATCCCATTCTGCATCAAACTCTAGCTCAAGTGCTATGCGAAACCTTTTGCTACTTTAGTGTCTCCTACATTCTTAAGGACTTACAGGTTAGTACCTCAAAGCAGTTGTGTGTAGTCCCCATGGCTGGCATTGTGTTGGGTGTTTCAGAGATACTCAACCCATACTGATGAATAGATGCACCAAAATATTTGTGACTGGAAGTTCATAAATTATATGGAAGGATGAAACGTCAGATTTTCCAAGCTCAGATCTTCAGAATGAACAGATTCCTTTAAAGCCTTTCTTTTAAAACTGGCTGGAAATGATACTAAATGTCTAACCTCTGTGTGTGATGATGGCAGGGACAACTGCATGTTCAAAGAGGGCCCTCAGATCTTGCCAGGACGAGAGACCCGTAACAGGGCACAAGTCACAATCTTTCCCTAACCTTTCCACACCGCGCTGCGAAGGGCAGTGTTCCCACAATAGATGCCATTGTAACCACATCAAAGGTACAAGAGAACCCCGAATGGACCCTGAGCTCGCCCCACATGGCACTTCTTGAATATACAAAGGGGTAGACGTTGTTATTTGTGGATCACCTCTATGTGATTTTTTAAATTTGCCGTTCTATTCTTCAGCTGTTCTTTGAAAAGGATGCAGCAGTTTTGTGCCAATTTGTTTTATCAACTAGAAATCTATTTCTATCCTTGAAAATAGTGTTGGGGGGGAATAAGCCTCTGGGAAGGCTTTTGAACATAAAAGAAGAGGGCAAAAAGGTCTGTGGTTAACGTGCCAAGAAAAAAGTCTGGCCCCCTGAGGCATCGGTAAGTCCCTTTGGCGTTTACGGTCATCTGAACCAATAACCACCACGCTTCTCTTGATGTGAGAGGACTCTAACAGGCCAGGATGTGGGTCGATTTCGTGCTCCACACAACACAGCCTGTTCTTTACGCTCTGACAGTTCAACCTATTTCCAAGAGCAGTGGACCTCTCATAATCTGGACGTAAGAACATTCTGGCTCTTTTTAATGGTGAGATGCACACATTCTTGCATTTTCATTTTTTTGTAAAATATCTTTGTTCTTCATGGTTGGCAATTAAAATAATTCAGCCTTAATTAGCTCATTTCAATAAGCAGCTAAAGGCTACAACGACGGTGAAGAATAGTGTGGAATATAATGACTGATTGATGGATAATGAATGAGGCAGCTGAGGTACTACGTGCACCCTGTGAAGGCTGCCTTGGTCAGTGCTCTGCCCAGCCAGTGAGCACCCGAGCAGCATTCAGCTTACAAAGTCAGGTGCATTTTCCATCTCCACAAATAGTCCTTCCACATCCTCCCTTGTGCCAGGCCTGGACAAAACACAGGAGACAATCTACAGGAGAAATATAAATCTAAGAGTGTAAAAGGTAATTGTTTGAATGAAACAGTCTAAACAAAGCTCAGTAGGAGAAGAAAGAAGGCACTGCCTGGAGCCATCCAAACACATGGCTGCCAAGGAAGAGTTCGCTCCCACCACACAGACAGGCTGGGAAGCAGCGAACAGGAAGTGGACCTGGTCAGTGCAAGTCATGCAAGGATTGGGAAAAGCCAAGCAAAGTTTAGATTTGGTTGTCTAAACCAAGAAGTGAATGTATCTCTTTCACAAGGTACATTTTGTTTGGCAGAAATGTTTCCCAGAAGCAGAAGTCAAGCAGATCCATAGAGCCCAGCTGGAGTCTGCTGGGGAGCAATGCTAGAACCATGTTTGTTTCTTGTCTGTACAACATCAGGGCAAAACCATGGCTCCGCTCACTGGGAAGCCATGGCAGGCAGCCTCTTGGGGACCCCTGTGGTCACCACCTGCCTGTATTTACATGATGTATCCCCTTGCTGTGGCTAGCCAGGCCTTCCTCTCCCCTCCTCCCTTTTGGTTGCCAGCTTAGGGGGCACCCTGTGAGAGGCCCACACGACCTCCCGTGGATGGCTTGATGCCTTGAACCACTAATACCTTCACTTACCTCATTTTGGCTTTTCTCTGCTGGGGCGGGGTGGTTTCCTCTTTATTCATTGTATGCGCTTCTTCCTACTATGACCTTTTAAAATCCCAAGTCCACCTTCTTATATGGGCTCGAGATAAGACTAACGTTTTCCTCTCTGCTCCCAGTTCAGTGCCTGGAAATGAAGATTGTGTCAGACACTACCCCAGCAGGTACTTTCATAGGAAGAAGGGAAGTCACGTGGTGCTAGGGCCCCCAAAGTGGCTCAGAAATGCAATAAAAGTTAGTATGGAATGAGCTTCCAGAATGTGACGCGCAACCAAGACAGAGCTGGGGCTTCCTCCAGGAGTCCCCTTCCCTTTATTCTCTTCCCAGTGTATCAGGCACAAAGCATCATGACTGCAGCTGGCTGCACACTAGCTCCACACCATGTCTACGACAGCTGCACTGGGTTCTTTTATTTTGGGGGCTTGGGAGGTTGGTGTCCAGAATCTAACTCAGGACCTCGTATCTGCCAGGCAGGCCAGGTATCCAGAAATGAACCCCTGCTGTGGTTCAGCCTCAGGGACAAACATGAGGCTTTTCTCCTCTCCCTGTTACTTATCCCATTTACCCTGGATGTAACACTACTGCAACTGGGAGGCTCCACCGTTACCCTAGTCTAAAGCAGAGCGTGTTCACCGGGGACTTTTCTCCCTCCCTTGCTGCTCCACAGGGCGGCTGTCAGCAGACTTTCATGGTCCACTTCCTACAGGGAGCCTGCCCCAGCAAGCTGTGGTGATGCCCAGGAGGCGCAGCTGAGCACTTCCTGTCCTCCTCCCACCCCATCAACCCCCGTCCTGTGGGGACCCTAATGCATATGCTCGTGTTTGGAAACTGAAGGTGTAAACAGCTTCAAAGTGGCTGAGAGGTCTGCGGGTTCCTGGACTGACAGAATCAGTTAAGTCAGTAGCCCGTTTACCATTTCTGAGCAGGGATAGTGGGGTCGCAGAAAGGTGATGAGGTCTCTTGCTCAAGGTTTTACAACTAGTCCTCCATAATCCACTCCTGGTGCAAAAGAAAATAGAAGAGAAAGGCTCAGTGGTGTTCTACCCTAGAGGCGTGCAGGGGAGCTTTGTGCATCTTTACTCCTTTTCATTTCCTACACATTCTTGGTTATTAGTGTGATGTTTTGAGGCATGCTATTATAGACAAGGAGCCAGCCATGTCCTGACTCTATCTGCCCTGTCCCTTGCCCACTGGGCTCTAAGGAAGCCAGGCACAATAAATAATCATGGATTGTGAGACACATTACCATTTCCCAAAGATGGCCCAGGCCCCCTGTCCCAAGTAGAGCTCTCCAGTGCCAAACTCAGTGAGGTTTCCTGTCTCTTGGGATCTCCCTACTTCCTGACTGTTACGGTTTATGTCTAGTTGTTCCCCGCCAAAGCCTCATGCAATCATGGGGCAGGGACTTATAGAGTCTGAAACTTGACTCATGATCCACTGGGAGTATATGTTTTAATACTGATGGGACTATGGGTCTGAGTCCTTCTGGGATTATGGGTGTGGCCTAAGGCGGATAGGCTGAGGCAGAGAGCCTGAATGTGATATAGAGAGAGACAGAGAGACAGACTTCAGCTGTTGCTCTCTGCTGCCCTGGTTGGTCAGTTGCCTCTGTCGCTATTGTTGTTGCTCCACCATGAACTGGATGCTCTCTGCCGTGTGCCTCTGTTCCTTGGGCCAACCAAATATGGACTGAAACCTCCAGTAACTGAGAACTAAACAAACCTTTCCTTCCTTCATTTTGAGTGTCAGGTATTTGTCCCAGCAATGAGTAAAAAAGTAATTAAGACACTGACCATACACCAAGCGGAGTTACAGCTGGGTCTGCAGGGTGGACCTTGGAATATTTGTTTACCTATATGCACAGTATGGAAAAAGTAGAAAATAAAAGAGCCCTGATGTACCTTGAAATGATACAGGAAGCACAAGTAAGGAGCACAGAGACCCACATCCTTTAGGAAGTGGAAAGGATGTTACTGTTAGTTACCGGATGCTGCATAACAAATTGCTCCAAAGCTTAACAGCTGAGGGTAATAGCCATTCATTATCTCTTGCAGTTTCTGTGGCTTGGGAATTCAGACAGTGTAGTGGAGATGGTTCCTCTGTGCTTCATATTGGGCCGGATCCCTCTGACGAAACATTCATTCAGGTGGTCAACTGTTGGCCATCTCAGTCGCACGTGGCCCCGCCTTGCAACTTCCTCAAACCCATCTTGAGAAAAAGCCAAGCAGAAGTTACAGTCAGGTTCCTGAAGACTAAAAGTCAAACTTCATCACCAGCCTCAAAAGGGGCGGAGCATGACTTCTACACCCTACTAGCATGGGCAATGACGGAATCTACCTGGGACCAGAGGAGATGCCAGGGCCCCACCCTGATGCAAGCCCAGCAACATCACACTGCAAGAAGAGCACGGCAGATGGGGCATTTTCAGAATACACAGACCCAGAGCCCATCCGTGTCGGGGGTGCTGACCATGGAGGGACATTTTCCTAGTGAGAGCTAGGGACAGTGGTGTGAGACAAGTGTGGGAGAAGCGTCCCCTGCAGCTTTGTTTTCTCACAGTTCTACCACGCTTTTCCCAGCTGTTCATTTAGAGATTCTTTCTACTTTTTTTGTAGCTTTCTTACTTTGGCTACTACAACAATGCTAACATGTTGATTTGTTTCTTTTTCATTTTATGTACTTGGTACAGGGTCTCACTATACAGCTTGGACCCATAGTGATCCTCCTGTTTTCAACCTCCTCAATACTAGGATTGCAGGCACATGCTATATTTGGTCTCAGTTGCCAGCTCAGGGCACCCTGGGAGCAAAGCTGGTGCAGCCTGTAAGAATGGGGAATCAAACCCTGGCCCCTGTACTTGCCAAAGCAGGCACTTAGTCTGCTGAACTATCTCACTGGACCTAACCTGTTGATTTTTTTTTTTTTTTTGTCTTTTTGAGACAGGGTGTCGCTGTGCCGTTCAGGCTAGCCTTAAACTCACTTTTGTAGCCCAGGCTGGTCTGGAACTCGCACCAATCCTCCTGCCTCAGCCTCCTGAGTGCTGGGATTACAGGTGTGCGCCACCACGTCCGGCTAACCTGTTGATTTTTGATCTTTGGAAAGGACTCTATTACTGGGGAAAAGGATACACCTGTGGAAACCATCTTGTTGACCAACGATCTCCTACAACAAAACCAAACTGAAATGTAGCCCTTAATTTTACTGTCCTTGAAAAACCTACATAACTATTTGATCCATCTGTCCTAAAACTGTATCACATAGTAAATGAAGGTATGATAGAAATACTATCGTCTTAATCATATGCATCTTAATGAAATTTATTTGTATATTTTTTTCTTGTTTCAGAACTTTTGTTTATTTATTTATTTTTATGGCCGGCTCAGCCTGCCCTGAGGGCAGGGCTGGCGCAGCATGTGGTGCCAGGGATCGAACCGCATTCCCTGCAGCCATCTAAGCTTTCCTAAGCAGGCGCTTTAGACCACTGAGCCATCCTGCCGGGCCCTTATTTGTGTTTAAACAGGGGAAGGAGGGACTAGAGATGAAATTTGGTGGCTGATATTGGCAGAGGTTACAATTATAGGATTTTTGCTTGTGCCACTCTTTCAAATACGAGTTCATGAAGGCAACTTATATGATTTTTCTTGCTAGAAACAGAGAGGTTCAGTTGGGGTCAGACACCCTCGCCCACGCCTCACTCAGAGATCAGCCCACAAGATCAGAATTTGTCTTTCACCCTCTCACCGGAAATGCCTCTTCCCCCTGAGCAGTCCCTCAGAAAGAACTAGGTATTTTATACTTTCTATTTAAAAATAAAATCGCTGACACCTAGCATGCTAATGTTTGTAAAAAAAAAAAAAGAACTTGCACTGTGCCAAGTGCTATCTTAAATGCTCATATAATCTCACACAGTGTTCATAAAAATACCCTAGGAGGTAGGGTTTAGTTACCACCTCCGCTTTACATAGAAAGAAGCTGACAGCACTGAGAAATTGAGCAGCTTGTTCCAGATATCACAGCTGGGCAGACCTGCAGCTGGGATTCAAACTCAAGCCAAACACTGAATGAGACCACTTGCTGTCTCTGTAACAAAATAGCTGGGGTCATCAACTTCAAGGAAAGGAAGGATTGTTCTGGATCACAGTGTCAGAAGTTTCAGCCCATGGGTGCTTTGCATGGCGCTCTTTTCTGGGCCTGGGGCAACACAGTAAGTAGACCAGCCAACAGGGCTTGGTGGGTGGAGGAGAGTTCTTATTATGGCCAGCAAGGAAAAGAGGGAACAGGAGTCAGAATTCCACGTTTCCCTTCAAGGCATTCTCCGGTGACTAACCTCTTTCAGCTGGGCTCCATCGCTGAAGGTTCTCCTCCGCTGCAGGAGGCTCACAGACTGTCAGCCACGCCTCCAGCAGATGGCGCCATTCCAACTCCCACTGTGGCACAGCCTAACTCTTCAGTCAAGGATCTTAGTCACCTCCTCATTACCCAAGGGAACCACTGGCAGACCAGTTACTGGACGAAAAGATCATTCAGAACACCTTTATCAACTAGAAATAAATGAGCATCTGAACTAGAAGTCTACTGAAAATATTTAGGCAAAAAGAAAGAAAAAATTAGTCAGTGTAGAAATAAGAACAAGGATTTGACTTTTGAAAGAATGCTAGCACTGTGTAAACGCAAGTAGATTTTGAGCACTTAGCAACAGGTAAAGCAGTAGGACAGATCAAATGTCAGAAATAAGACGCACTTTTCATGACAAAACCCTGGTCCTTCGGTATGAGCTTTAGAAAAATTTCTAAGGTTTCAAAGAACAAAAGACAGAGCCCTATTATGCAAACTTCAAATGTATGTAATGTTTGCATATACATATTGTACATTATCTAACTTATTTTACAAAGACAGCATGATTAATTTCAGAATCTGAAGAGAACATTTGTTAGCTTTTCCGTTGTTGTGACCAAGTACCTGAAGAAAACAATTTAATAGAGGTTTATGTTCACTTACATGTCTTGGGGTTTCAGTCAGTGATTGTCTGACTACAGATCTTTAGCTCATTGGGAGACATGTAAAGCTCACACCATTACAAGAACCAAATCAAATTATGAGCCAACCTGATTTATGAACACAAATGTTAAAATTTTTATCTTAGCAAGAGGAGAGAAAAATACATATATTGTTCACTGTACTTCATTTTAGAAGCACAAAATGGTTACAAAGAAGAGGAGCTCACATGGCAATCATGCTAAGGGGGGAAACTGTAATACACACTTTTTCTCTACGTATGTGAGATTGTTAAATAAGATCTGTGGTAACATATGGAAATTGAGTGTTAGTAATTCAGTGGTTGTTTGTTGATAATTTCATGATTGTTTTTTGTTCCATGCGATAGACTTCAATAATTCAGAGTACATCAGTTAGGTTTCCATCCCTGTGACAAACTGCCTGAGATACTCATTTCAGGAAGACAGAAGTTTTTATTCGGGTTACAATTACAGTGCATGGTCAATTGGCCTGGGACTTCTAGACATGTGGTATCACAGTACAGTGGGCATGCATGGCAGAAGAAACAGCTTCCCTCACAGCAAGAGGGAGGCAGAGAGAATGAGAAAAGGACTAGAATCCCACCGACTCCTTCAAAGGCTGTGCCCAGTGACCTAACTTCCTCCCACCAGGCCACACCCCATCAAACTCCCGTCACCCTGCATGGTGCCACAGTGGAGACCAGGCCTTCAACATGTGAGCTGTGGGAGGACATTTCCGATAAAAAGTACAGCAACCAGAAGCCAGGAGGCCTCATCCGCATTGTTCAAACCCACAGGGCTCATCTTAGAGTGTATCTCCTACTTCTGAGGTAGAAATGTAGAGGAAGGGGGAAAATATCAGCACCTTGGGGTAAGGACCCTCATTTCTGTAGACTGAGGCTGATTCAAGAGACCCGGGTGTATCAGATACTACCATAAAGCCTGGGAATGAGGTAGGAGCCATTGCTGGACCTCCTATCCAAAGGTCCAGATCCTGTGCCTTTTTTCCTTAGTTTCACTTACACTATCTCCAAATTATTCTTATCTCTAGACCTTCAAAGAGGAGACTACCTAGGCAACATTAATCATGTTGGGCTTCCAGGGAAAGCCTGATAGAGTATGCAACGAAAGCAAAAAAATCCCTCAATTCTTAAAGAAGAAATATGCATTATTTTTCTCAACTCAGTTTGTATTCAAAATCCAAATGTAGAAATAGTGTCAGTAACTATTCAAGATAAGAAAACATTGCATATAAATATTAGAAAGGGAGAAACCGAAGTCTCTGCTTGACAGATGGCATCGTTGCAGACCTAGATTCAGCTACAAATGGCTAACAGTAGTGAGTCCAGATGCAGAATTTCTCAACCCTGCAAAAATTCAATTGTTTGGGTATGCTGCATATTGCACATATGTAGACTTGTCTTTTGTGTGTGCATATATAGCATTATTTATACTAATATGTAACAGAAATAAAATAAAAATATATTCATTGTTGATAATCCAATAGAAACAGTTTAAGCACAAAAGTATTTACCCAACTTCTAATAAACATTATTCTGAGACATTACGGCCCTTAATAAATCATTATACTGATTAGAAAATAAATACAGTAGTTCTTGTTACTAATACTAACATGTAGGTTTACCCATGTCTCAGTTATTTTCCTCTCATTGCTGGGACAAAAATACTGGACATTCAAAATGAAGGAAGGAAAGGTTTATTTAGCTCACACTTTGTGGAGGTTTCAGTCCATATTTGGCTGGCTCCAGGACAGAGGGGCACACGGCAGAGGACAGCTGTTCATGGGAGAGAAGACAGCAAACCAGCAAAAACCAGAGGGAGGAGCAGTGGCAAGGAAGAGGCCTCCCTCCCTTCCTTACGAGGTGTTCAGGCCACCCCTGCCAGGATTGGTGTAACACTTAATCCCAGCAGCACTCACACCCCTAACTCCAGCCCTGGATCATGCATTAGTCACAATCTCTAGAAGTCTGCCCCATGACTACATGAGGTTTTGAGGGGACAACCAGACTCAAACCAAAACAACCCATGACAGCCTCAGCAGGTTAATTTCAAGTTGTTAGTATGTTTATTTCTTGCTACGTGCATGCTCCTAATCCCAGCACCAAGAGGCTGAGTAGGAGGATTGCCGTGAGCTGGAACAAGCCTAGGCTATGCAGTGAGTTCAAGTCCAACCTGGATTGCACAGCAAAGCCTTGTCTTGAAAAAAAGAAGTTGATTTCTTATTTCCAACAAGAGTGTGATTCTTCTGGTATAACAATAAGAATACCAAAGACATTTATTTTAAAATTTAGGTGTGTAATCCTCATAGTCCCAGTAATCTGCAAGACCGAATACGTAGGAGGTTCACAAGTTTGAGTCCAGTTTGGACAACTCGATAACTTTATTTGAGACCTAGCTCAAATAAAGGAGGCTGGAGAGGTGGTTCAGTGTGAGAGTAGTAGGTCCAAATCTCAGTACTGGATAAAATTAAAAACAAAACTAAACACTAGTTGACTGTATTTGTATCTTTTTGCAATTAAGTTTAAAAATATATTACAAGATGACTGTTATAAAAGCAACAGGATTAACGTGAAAACAGAATAAAGTTATCAAGTCAGATCTGAACAGAAATATAATATTAATTCAACTCAGAGAGCTTAAAATATGAGTCAGAGTTGAGGCAGTGAGAAAAGATACTAAACACTATTGAAATAATTAGATACTTGTATAGGGAAGTATTTACATAAGTAGCAATTAGGACTAATACTTGGAATCTGATTATCCTTGAAAAGTCTTCACATTCATTTCTTACAGAAGACTTCAGGAGGACTTTCCTTTTTTCCCTATTGGTCAAATGGGACCCATCATGCCTAGCTGGAGGGTAGTTTTAAGGTAAAACAAAGGCAGTGTATGGGAAGCATTTATGCAAAGCACTTAGCATAATACCAGAAACATAATAAACAGTTATCATCGTGAGTGAGTGTGTTAAATATAAACAACATGTAAATATAAACAAACAAACTGGTTAAGTGATCTAGAAATCTAGCAGAAAAGCATTTTGGTCCTGGTAGGGGAGAAGAAACAAGTTTCTCATCATAGAAGCATGAAGGATATTATTACAGACAAAATGAGTTTCCAAAACCTTTAAAAAAAAAAAAAAAACAAAGTGAAAGCATGTCTAAATATAATTTGGTACTGATGGTGAACACTAACTGTTGACCTCCAAAGTGGGGTAGCTTTGGAACGGTTGGATCCAGTGAAGGGATGGATGGAATGTCACACTCTCAACAAAGGCCCTTCCAGGGACTCCAGAGGAGGAGGTCACAGCCTTCTGCATGAGCCAAAAGGCCATGAAATCAAGCAAAGGCAGACCCCGCCCCCCTTCTGCCGTCCTGGTCAGGAATCCTATGTGTCTCTTGCAGTCTGGGCTGCAGAAGAGCTTCATATGGGCCTGATGGGTTTGTGGTTCTGCGTGGTCTCCTGCCAGCTAAGCCATGTTCCCAGCTCATTCCAACCAGCCCAGCTGCCCCTGCTGGCCTCTGTCAACCTAGACAATGGCCACTGTCCTCTTCGCCTTCATCCCATCGGATTAAACCTCATTGCTTCTTTCATTTTTTCCTCCTCCTATCTCGTCACATGTCATTTGCACATGCACAGCCCAGCAATTATCCTTCTTAGGGTAGTTCATACCTGTAGGCGTTCTTCCCTGATATATTCACTGTTGCTGGACCACCTTCCTCTTTCCCTTCTTCCACTAGTGAGTGACTTTATCTTTTCTGACTCAAGAACTTGCGGGAAGTGTCCCTTGACACCTCCAGCTGAACCCAAAGTTCTCCCAAGCAGTGTGGCAGCCTGTGCCTGTCACTGAAGCTCCCAGGCATCTTCACTCTTGGCATAATGCCCGGCTCACAGTACTCCTAAGTAAGGTTTACGCCATCTGCCTCTGTCTATCTAGCCCACTGAAGGCCATTGGTTCTGACATCCGTGGATGTCTTGCTGAAGCTGTGCCTGCTCCTCTAGACAGGGGTTCTTGACTCTGACTGTACATGGGTTCCTGGGGAGCAAGGACACACTGCATCTCCCCTCAGTGGCCCCTCAACATCCCAGTCCTACCGGCCTCCACAACTCCAGGAGGTGGGGCCTCTGTTCCACTAGCTCTTCTCCACAGGCATGCTACTTAAGCCATCCCTGGTGCTGAGCTGGCCCCGGAGGCCGCCTCAGCTGACCCCCTGAACCCACATCACTGGCTTGCTTTTTGCCCTCATTGTGGGAGCTGTGGAAGACCGCCTGAGCAGCTCTCCTTGAAAGAAGAGCGACTGTCTCCATTTATTTTTTATTTCTTATTTCTTATTTTTTTTGGTGGGACCAGGGTTCAAAAGCATGGCCTTGCACTTGCTAGGCAGGCACTTGTGCCACAGAGCTATCTCCCCAGCCCCGACTGTCTCCATTTTAACTGAGCCTGACCCTATTCCCTCATATTGAAATGTACAGAGCTGGCTAGGACTTCTCATTATACCTCAATTGGCCTTAAGCGGTGTGTATTGGTCTAGCCAAGGTGCTGGTGGTCATTTTTGAAGATGGCACACTGTTGCCAAGAAACAAATGATGTACCCAAACTGAGGGCCCAGTAGCAATAAGAAAACAAGGGTCAGGCAGAACTCCAGTGATTTGGACCCAGTTAAGCCAGTTATGCCCAGTTCAAATCAGGCAAACAATGACCCCACTACCAGGATGGGTGCAAGGTAAGACCTTGGGTGTCTCACACAAAGAATCACTCAGAGTTCAAAATTAGATTTAACAGTGGCTTCTTGCCTTGATTTGTCAGGGGAAGAAAAGCCAAATTTAATTCCCACTAAAACTTCTACTCTAGCCCTTAACTTCACATGTGAACCTAGTAAGGATGAACCTTTAAACAAAGAATTTGAATTTTCCTGGAGTATTTTGGTTCCTAAACTTATTTGTGACATTCAGTAAAGGGGAATCTTTTATTGGATTGATGGATTCAGGAGCTGATGTCACTAGAATCAATAACCAATCTTGGCTATCTGTTTGGCCAATTAGACTCACCTTCATAGCTCTGATAGGCTCCGAATCTCCTCAATCTGTCCCACAGAGAGTGCTGCCTCTTTCAAAATACATTGTCCCTGATGTACAGGAAGGTATTGTAACACCATTTATGGCATCCATTCCAGTCAATCTATGGTGCATAGCCCTCTTAAAAGAATGGGACACTCTTACTTCATAGCCTCAGAGTTGTGTATCACCAAATAGCAGGATGATGGCTAAGATGAAATATCAAGAAAGCAAAGGCATAAAGAAACACTTGCAGGGCTGTACTCTTACAATTCTGCCCTTACTTAAACAAAAAACATATACAACTGAATTTATAATAAAGGCCACTACTCTGCAAGAAAAGTTAAGGATTTTATCAACATTGGTAAGAGAACACCTGTAATTGAGTCATCACAAACCTACCTTATTGCCACTGTTTTTAGAATTGCTAGGAGTTGTATTAAGTAGAACTGTTGCACTTTTTGTTGATCTTATTAGATCTCACTCTAGTCTCCCAGGCTTGTTGTCACCAGTTAATTATAATACAGATGCTACTGTAAATCTGATTCTCATTTTTGATAAAGTGAGACAACCCCTTACCTTTGTTTCTCAAAGTACTAAGCATTTGCAAAAGGAATATAAAATTATCAGAGCACAAACTAGACGGATCATGAAGTCATGTCCTGCTTGTCAGCTCATTCCTGGGCCTATTCCTAAACAAAGCTACAATCTCAGAGGTCTTAGAACCAGTTGGTCATGGCAAATGATTACTGACCATGTATCTTTCTTTAACATAACTATACAGTTATGCATATCAGCCTTTACTAACTTAATGTTGCAAACTTTAAAACTTGATGTTAGTCTTGCTTACATTAGTAAAAATTTTCAGAATTTTGTTGATAACTGGAAAATAAAGCATATTACAGAGACCCCCTATAATCCCCAAGGTCAGATAATAATCCAACACACTTGTCTTAAACTAAAAGACTTACCTGTCAAACAAAAGAAAGTGGGAACCCAGAGTCAAAACTCTGCTACATGTATTTTAACTTTTCTGAATCTGGCTTGGCGTGACCTCCAAACAGGTGTTTGGAATGATCAGGTATCACTTTTAAATTGGGGCCGAGGTTGTTCTTGTATTTCCACAGAAAATCAAGAGACATTAGGACCATCAGAGCTATTCCGTGGACAGAATCCAACCCGTCTACACAACACATCAAGCTCTCAGCTGAGACCTCAAGCAATGAACCCGACAGCACATCATCCACCTCCCTGGGAAGGCCTGCAGCAGCCCGTTCATGAGGCCTGCCACCTAGTTAACAGCCAGGGTTTGGTTCAGTCACCTGATAATATTCTCTCACAATCCCTAATCTTACAGCAGCTTCTCTGGCTACTCCTGTGTTTCAAGGAGAAGTGTATTGGGCCTACATACTTAATGCATTCAGGCTTAGACCTCTAACACGGATGGACAGGCCCCCGGGGGTTTTCCATTCTACAGAAAGCAGTACCTATGAACGTATTTGGCCTGCCCTACAAAGTTTAATGCATTTACAAGAACAGACTAAGCTTAATATCACATCCCATTTTGTATGTCTCCCTTTGTGTTTAACCCATGTACAAGATGCTGGCCTTTGTATGTCAGCTGTACATCAGATGTGGGAAGTACAACTGTTTAAAGAACAATTTACCTTATTAACCTTAAGTTCTATTCCATTGCATGGTGACCTTGTAAGAGATTTTAAACCCACCATAGCTGTCTGTATTCCAGAAGCTCATGCCCCTCACTTTGAGGAAGGTGATTTGGGCATGTGGCAGACTTGCAGGGATCTGTACCATGGACGGGCCATATGCGAATTTAATTATTCCTTTACAGAATGGTCCCCTGCAGGATTCTTTTTAGGGAAAGGTCGGGATCAGCACAAGGGTTCTTTTGCAGCCTCCTCCAACTGTATCATGATCTCAGAGGCCTTGTCCAATGTTACATGGTCAGGTAGAGGTCTCAATTGTCCCATCCCCAGACTCATTGTCAGTGACAAAACTGGGCCCATACAACACACTTTAGGGAATATAGTCCTACCTTTTCATGGTGGACTCCTGCAGACTGGGCATCTGCAGCTGATAGGAAGGGGAAAAGTCAAAGCAGAATCACAAGGACATAGATATATAAAAGTGAACATATGTGTTTATGGGCCTTAAGTACTATTCAAAAGAAAGATAGACTGGCAACCAAATATGGTCTCCTGTACTACATGTTATTTGACCACTGTATCATGCCTGAGTATCCTTCTAATAACTCCACAGTGGTAATCATGATCATGATGCTTGGAGCTTGGTTTCCAGTCAGTCTAATGGAGCCATGGTGTCATTCACTTAATTCTTTCTTGGTAGAGACATTAACTAAAATATTTATCAGTTGGAAAAATAAGATGCTTGGATTTATTATAGCAAGGATAACTTCGTTGGTGCTTTTGATAGCCTGTGCAGTTATTGACTCTATAATGCTAGCTCATTCCATATTAACTGCTCATCTTGTAGACAACTGGACAAGAATTTCTGGAAATAGCAGGCAATTCAGTGAAATAATACAAAGTTAACAGCCCAAGTGAGCATTTCAGAAACCTCCATCCTTTGGATAGATTGTGAAATTGAAAGTTTACAATTATAATAAGGTTGAAAATATTATTATGATCTAACTTTTTTTTGGTATTACCCCATTACTATATAACAAAAGTCTTTATCCTTGGGGATTTATAAAAAAAACATGAACAAAGAGCTATCTATCAAAATATTACTTTGGATATAGTTGCTTTTCAGAGAAAACTATTGTTAACATCACAACAGACAGCTACTTTTGATGCCCAGATTAAAGACTGGGATAAGTTTGCTGATGCTACAGAGCAATTGAATCCATTTGCATTTTTTAAGGCTCACTGTTGGTTTTATGTTGGAATTGGTGTATTCACTCTCTTATTTATAATCTTTCTCATTAAAGTGTGTAATGGAGGATTCTCAGCCCAACTATGGCTACAGGCTATGGGCCATAACCGACACTGCTCCAGGTATTTCAAAACAAAGGAGGGGGAACCGTGAAGGACCGCCTGAGCAGCTCTCCTTGAAAGAAAAGTGACTGTCTCCATTTAGACTGAGCCTGACCCTATTCCCTCGTATTGAAATGTACAGAGCTGGCTAGGACTTCTCATTATCCTCTCAATGGGCCTTAAGCAGTGTATATTGGTCTAGCCAAGGTGCTGGTGGTAATTTTTGAAAATGGCACACGTGTTTCTCTGACAACAGGACGAAGAGCCAATGCTCCACGGTGCCAGCTGGGATCGCTGTCAGCTGGGATCGAGCCTCGAGATAGAGGCTGTGACTTCCTGGGGCTTGAAGGATTACACATCAGAGCTGAAGCACCAGACCCCCAAAATATTAAATGCTATCTCAATGGCATAATGTAAATTACTTCCTTTGCATATCTCTGAATATGGCAGAGGTGAATGCAGGCCTCCTATCTAGCCCAGCTCACAGTTCTCACCTTCTTCCCACAATTCCCTTCAGTGCTCACCTTCTTCCCACAATTCCCTTTCGCAAGCCACTCCCCCTTCTCCAATGAACAAAGCCCGGAGTGCAGCCCTGGGTCACTCTCTTGGTTCTTGTATATATATATATATATATATATATATATATATATATATATATGTGTGTGTGTGTGTGTGTGTGTGTGTGTGTGTGTGTGTGTCTTAGTATCTTTGTTATCACCATGGGTTGCACTGGGAGTGGTAGATTAGAACTAACTTGGTGGAATTCCAATAACGTGGTTTTAGGATTGTAAGTTTAGACTGAGATGAGAACCAGGAAAGGACTCCGACTGGGATGGAACTTTGATCTTTGATCGTCACTACAGGACCTAATGGTGCGCCAAGGCAAAGAGAAACCAGATGGGATGGGGAGGAGCCAGGGTGCGTCTCCAACGTACATAGTTGAAAATCCTTATTTAAGGAAAAGGGCAGAAAAGTAGACCTTGCAGAACTGCCAGGCCCTTCCTAAGGCTCTGGAAGAAGCCTGTGCCTAGTGGCACACCTTGAATTTTAAGCTCTGTTAGCTTCAGAGTGAACCTGTGTCCGAGAATGGTAACCATCACTGGCTGGGTCAGTAAGACCCAGAGACTTTCAATGTAGGGCTGTGCTTGTAACAGACAAGAAAAGTTATGATGTTCTCATTTTGAAAGTGAAGACTCTAGCCCACAAGGTTCTGGACCAATAACTATGTCACACACACGGAGCTAGAACTCAAGCTCATTTCTGGGGAAAATGGAGCCTGAGAACTTGGAAGTCCCTGTAGTAACAGTGAAATGGACCCTTCCTGTGCCTGGAGCCTGCCATAGTCAGCTCTCTTCCCCGGGTTTGGAATCCTCAGGCAGTACTCTCCAAACTGAGGGGGCGGGGAGCTCGACAAGACTGCCTCTTGGGATGAAGGAAGAAATTGTCAGAAATTCAACTCGTGTTGATTTTTACCTTTACCTTCTAAAATGTTCATAGATGTTTGTGTTTTATATGGTACATATTATATATAGTGGTATATGGTACATATATGGTACATATTATATATATGTTATATAGTAATATATAATATGGTAATGTATTATATAGTAATATGATATATATATATATATATATATATATATATATATATATGTAATAAATCAGTACTATTTGTGGTACAAGTGAAGAGCAATTCTCCCAGCCAGATTGCTGGGGGATGGGATCTTGGGTTGGTCTCTGTATCCTTGGGAATGTTCTTTGCTTGAGGAGCAAAGAATGTCTAGCACACAAGGTTACTGTGAGAATTAAATGAGTCAATACACGCAGAATACTCAGAATAGCGCCCTGCAACAGTGAGTCTTTTCTATGATGAAGACTAAGATGATGATGATGATGATGATGATGATGATGTATACTTTGAGAAATATTAAAGTTATACTTTCTCTCTCTCTCTCCAAAACAGAACGTGATTTTTCTAACTCTGACAGTTACTGCTTTAACTAGTCAGCTGACACTTTAGAGACACGGAAACAAGGGCTGTTGGGCCAAGACCCCTCGCCAAGCCAGCTGCACAGACGGGCGCCGGCAGGAGGGGCTGGGTCTTTGTGCTGTCCTCTGGCCTGGCGAGTCCAGAACACACAAAGAGGGCCACACAATTTCCCTTGGACAGCCACTGAATAGATGGACTGAGAAACAAGGCTCCCATTCATAGCGAGCGCCTGCTCCCCCCAGAGAAGGGGACAGGGGTCTGTGCACTGAGGCCCACCCCTGCCAGCAGCCCAGCAGACAGCTGCTGGTGCCTATGCAGAGCCCCTGCCACCCCATGTCCAGGCGGTGGCACTGGCAAGGCAGGACGTCGGCCGCAGAGAGAGGAAGTAAGAAGTTCATTGACCTTTGCGACGCTGGCTGCCTTTCCTTCCCCTGCTGCTCTTTCCTGTGACAACAGCACCATCTCATCCTCCAGGAGCGCCCAATGCCTTTAAGCACAGATGTATGTCTCCAGGCTCTTCCACTCCCTGACTGCTGTCAACCCGCATTCCTTCTCCCAGGAGACTTCTGGCAAGCCCGACCCCCACTCGAGGCGCTACTTCTCTGTGGGTCGTCCTCTCATTCTCTCAGATAGATTTGTAACTTATGCAAATACATGCAGGTGATTAGGCAGACGATTATGTAAATGATGTCTTCTCATCACAATTCCGGTAACTCTAGGAGAAAGTAACAATAATTGAAAAATGGAATGTACAGTCAACCTGTAGAAGGGAAGGAAGCTGGAATGTAATCTAGACACTGTGGATAGAGTAGGAGACCAGGGACCCCTCAAATTTCAGGGAACTCCTCAAATTTGCAGCACATTATGAAATCTGATTACCTATATCCACTGTGTTTTTCCACTGGAATTAGTGGCTGTTAGGAAATAATCAAGCAAACTAATTGCTATATTTTATCCAGGCTCATATTATTACATTGATCCTCTGTGTATATTTTACACTGAGAAAAAAAAGCCCTGAATTATCTAATAGGCAAACCATCTCTATCAAAAGAGCCAAGAAATACAATTATTAAATTACTCATTGCAAACTTCTTTCCTTTATTTTAAAGAATTAATGAAGCTGGCTTTTCATGAACAATTAAAGAATAAGCAATGGGGTTTAATGTCGAAGCGGGAGACACTCACTCCTGTAGGTTGAAAAGAGTTATGAGAAAATTATACACACATCGCGTAGTTTTTTAAGTCTGAGAAATATTATTGAAAGCCAAGTGCATGATGATCTCTGGAAATCTAATAATGAATACTGGCGCAGCTGAGATATCATCTGCAATCTCCACCCACACAAGCTACCTATAATTTATGAAAGTGATCCAAGTCCCCGCCACCCACAAACTCCAGGAATTCTCAGAACATTTTGGCTAAAGTTATAGAAACAAATGTTAGTTTACAGAAGCACCATTTGAGACAAATTATAGTCTATTGTTTAGATAAAAGTGAACCCCAAACTGAAAATCGGTAAGGACATATCTCAGCACCACCATCTGGTGGGAAGGGCAGAAAAAAAATATCACTTTCTTGTTGGTTTTGATTCATTTCAACAGTCTTTCTTTGGGTCTATTCTATTTTCCCTCACAGCGCCTACACTGAGACTCAGCTAGGTCATTGGCAATCCAGAAGTGCAGCAAAAATTAGATTTTTCTGCAAAAGTCCAATTCTTGAAGTTTTATATATTTTCATAACAGATATTCTTGAGTTGTATTTTTTGGGCAGTGTTACTGTCTCATGAAAGAGGATTTGTTGATTGTACAAAAAATGTAATTTGATTTTTCATTGTTTTGGCAATATTTTTATGTAAGGCATGAATAGGGGTAAATTGTTGGATCATGGTTTCTATAGTTACAGGTAGATGGATAAGGCAAAAGTTAGGTTACTAAGGGAAACTTAACTTCTATATTATCTTATGCTGAGCTGTGATAGTTTTCTGATAGACAGTGGATGAACAGGCTTTCTACAGCCTTTCTGGAATGTTCCTAAGGTGGCCTGAGCTAGTCCCCAGGACAGCAAACACAGGGCATGACATTACAGAATGCTTAGTCTAACAATAGGGGTACACTGTGTTGAGTACTTCCTATGTGTAAGCACTGTTCTAGGTTCTGTACACCACAGGAAGTAAAACACCCTAAACACCTGCCCTTGAGGAGCTTAAACTTGGGGAGGGGGTGTAGAGAACAGACAAATAAACAAATACACAGCATGTCAGACAGTAGTCAAGCTCTGATAAAAATGCAGTGCCAGAGCTGGCCAGATAGCTCAGTGGACTAAAGCACCTGCTTAGGCAGAGTGCAGTGGTAGGGGTTCAATCTCCAGTGTGCCATGCTGTGTCAGCCCCGCCCCCAGGGTGGACTAAAAAGGTGATTGAGACTGGCCATGGTGGTATGCACCTGTAATCCCAGCGCTTGGGAGGCTGAAATAAGGAGAATCACTGTGAGTCCGATCTATGTAGTGAGATCCTGGAGGCCCTGGAGACCCTGTCCTAAATACATAGAAAAAAAAAAAAAAATAAAAATGCAGTGCCAAGAGATGGGGAGGCTTCAAATTACCTTTGTGCATCATTCATTGTTACTATAACAAATACCTGTGATGACCAACTTACTAAATTTTGAATGTTCCAACAGTTTTGGAGCTTTCAGTCCATCCTCAGGCAATCCCTTTGCTTTTAGACCTGTGGTAGAGCAGGGCATTGGGGTAGGAGGAGCCTGGCAGAGCAAAGCCATGTACCTCACAGCCTGGACAGGAAGGGGGTGGGGCTTGGTTCTCAATATTCCCTTCAAGTCTATGCCTCTAAAGACCTCAAACGTTCCTCTAAGCCCTGCCTCTTAAACTTTCTACCTCCTCCCAGTGTCACCATTTGAGAACCAAACCTTCAACAAATGGGTCTTGGGGGATTTCCCAGATCCAAGCTACAGCACAACTGAACTGAAAGGTCTACACAACAGGTGACTGTATGTGTGTTGCAGCATTGCTGTGACCGTGTGGGGGTGCCTGTCTAGTTCTCTGAGGCAACAGGACTTAGTCAGGGGGGGTAAATATGTCTAAAACCACACCCTCCAAGCTGGACTCTTACTCACATAGGAGACGTTTCAGTTCCATAGTTAATTTTTGTTTTACTTCTCAGTTTACGCAGCAGCTGGCTCATGAGAACATTCATTGGAGATTTCCTTGACTATTCTAAGAATTTCTGCCAAGACGAAGGAATGTTCAGGGACATTTTGAGACTAGAGTGTCTGTTGATGATAGAAGCTGGGAACTCATGGTGGCGCACACCTGCAAGCCCAGCACACAGGAGACTGATGCAGGAGGGTTGTTGTGAGTAGGAGACCAGCCTAGGCCTGCCTGAATCTAACACACCTTGACTGAGAGAGAGAGAGAGAGAGAGGGGGGTGGGGCGGGGAGAAGAAATTGTGAACTCTAGAGGCCTAGAGGGCTCAGGGGATAGAATTGGAGAGTTGAGGAAGAAAAGAGAAGAGATTAGGTACCATACAGAGATGAGTTGTGATTTCAAGGAGTTTTAAATTTCCTCTAGTGGATAAGAACAAAGAGAGGAAACATAAACGTGGTATTGCAGTACCAGTGTCCAATGCAGAAGCTACCAAAGTACTATGGCACTGGCTCCCCTTGATGTTAAGAAGTAACTGGGAAGGGAAGGAGATCTAAATCCTTCCAAGGACATGGACTCTGGCTGAAGGTGTGCCCAGGGCTACCCTCCCTAGGGGCAAGTCATGGCTGAAAGTCAGTTAAAGTCAATGACAAAAGCCCAACTGCCTCAAGTAAGGACCCCCCTGAAGACTCGCCTGAGCCTCGGACCTCTCCACAAACCCCGCGGAAGCGTCTGTTGAGTCTCCAGCACCGTTCAGCTCCTCTGTTCAGCACTGCCTTCTTCTCTCCCTCAGAGAGATTGTTTTCAAGAGCATTCACCAGTAGAGTGTGCACCAGTGGCCTTTCTGCATGGGTATTTTGACCTCGGAGCCTCTTTCCTGGGGAGACTGCTCTGTGCTAGTTGCTAGCAGAAGTGGTTCTAGGATGCAGGCTCTAAAATGGGCTTGTGGAAGCACATCGCCAACCAGCCAGTCACCAACAACGAAGTGACCTCTGGTGGTAAGTGGAGGATGCATGATGGCCCCTGGCATGCTATGCCTGCAAAACTTTACCAGTGGAGAAGCTGGGGTAGGATATCAGTCGAGGATAATGAGTGCAATATCTCAGGCATTTGAAAGGATTATAGGCAGTTGTAATTACATGGAATCAGATGGTTGTTGCTGGGGGTTATTTTTATACTGGAGAAATATAATAAAAGGTGTGAAGGTGATTAATTACCAATGTAAGATGAACTGTGAACGTCGGAGGACTTCCCCGCAGCAAGTGAAGGACTCATTTCTTGTAGTCACAGGGGAAACAAAGAGAGGTCAGGCCCAAGACTTAATTATAACAGAAGTGGAAGTCTAGAAGAAGGTTGGATTCTCGTGGCATCTTCCTGTGTGTAGCTTAAGGTCTCGACTTGGAAAAATCAAGGTGGGGACATTTGGGTCAGTGAGTTGGGAAATCCAGAACTCTGAGATCTCCTGAATGGTTTGGGTCTGCAGAGGTGGCGTAGGCTGCCCTGCTCAGCCCTTCTGCTTCCTACCTCACTCAAGGTGACTCAGAGGCTTCTGCTTGTATCCCAGTGCCTTTACACCTCAAGAAACACCCTAACATCCCTCCTGGCCATCAGGACAATAATTATAGGTAAGTTCCCTATCCAGGGAAGTGCCGTGACTACTAAGGGAGAAAAGGGAGTGAGTGAGTCTTCAGAACCATAGGAAGTGCCAACGCTCATCTGTAGGAGCTGGAGTTGTGCATATAGGTGATGTGTATGTACAGGTTGAGGGACCCAGATCCTAGATTTTCATAGGTGGAGTCTGCAAACACAGAAATGCTTGTCTGATGCAGTATTCAGCGCCTTGTGACTCCAGGAGACATTGCTAAGGCAGCGCTAGGCTGACTCTGGAAAGCTTGGAAAAAAGGAGGTATACACATTTAGGACTTCCATGGCAGAGTGGAAGAAGACAGAGCTTGAATTAGAGACTTGGCTCAGCAGAAGACTGGGTGGTGGTGGCAAAGACCTCAGACGGTCTCTAAACAGAGCCTGAAAGCAGAGCTAGCGGAAGGCATGGGGTGGTAACAATGGAAAACTGAGGGACGGGCCCAGGGGAGGGAGCGAGAAGTGTGAAGGGCTGTTATCGCTGGTCAGCGACCTCCAGAGAATGTCCACCTCAGCCAATGAACAAGCAACCAAGTAGACAGTCACCAGCTGTCCACCATCCTGCCCGCCACAGCGCTGGCAAGAGTGGGATGGTGGTAGAGGTAGAACTATGCGTGAGTCCAACAGGATGGACTTCCCCTCACCAGGGTTGATCTAAGTGCTCGCAGACCATTTGGGGGCCAGAGACTGAGGTTATGCCCTGATGCTGGGACCCACTGCCCGGCCATAAGTCAGTTATCCTGCAGTGTTTCTATCTGGCAGAATCCATGGTCCGTTGGGACTGGCGTCGGCAGATGTTCCAGATGCAGCCTTTCCTCTCTGACTGCACAGCTTCAGTAGCATTCCAGGGCCTTAGAACCTGGGCCATGCACACGAGACCTCACATAATACTGCATGGCATCAAAGGAGAAACTTTAGGTATGAAATAGGTACAAAGGTATGCAGATGGCCACAGGATGACTAACTGTGTCACCCAGATGCCAGTAGCTTCCTCATAGAGCAATAGGATATATCTTTGGAGATTCTACTAACATGCCAGTTTTGTGGTGATGCCCCATGAGGCTAGGGTAGCACCCTCCAGGATACAGTTTGATAAATAACCATGAGATAGTACCATGTGCCCACTGGATAGAATATAGGATTATGAAGACCTTAGAGTGGAAGTAGCGGTGGCCCTTCTTATAACCTTTGTCAGTGACCCGCTTGGGAGATTCTGCTTCTATTGAAACAGCTGACATTCTGAGTCCTAGAAGCCCCTGATATTTGGACAGGAAACACTTCCCAAGGAACCCAGTGGTTCTCCTTGAAACTATGGCGAGACCCAGTTGTTTATGGAGCTTTATGCCAAGGCAGTGGCCACTGTTGCATGGGTGGTGGACTCTGACCACCAGAAGTGGGCAGGACAATAGGTAAAGCATCCACAGGGCTACATAGGAACACACTTGGCTAACATAACTCACCAGCTTGGCTAGAAATAGAGTATCACATGCATCAGGTAAAGAGTGTACAACAGTTTCTAGCATGCAAGGAATAAACATTAGTGATGGCACATGAAATCAAAAGAAATATATTGAGCAAACACCAAAGGAGTGGAGGGCTATTTGGGTTGATAGTTTCAACTTTGTTTTCTTTCTTCTCGGTATTAAGGGACTGGACCCAGACTCTCATAGCTGGGAGGCAAGAGCTCCACCACTGAGTGACATCCCCACCCCTTCCTATATAAAGAGTCTCACAGAGTTGCCCAGACTGGCCTCAGCGTTGGGATCCTCTCACCTCAGCTATCCTAGCACCTGGCATTACAGACGCACGCCACTATGCCTAGAAGTGTCCTAACACTGTAAATCATGCTCCTCCATCACTGAGGGCTAGATTCTTGGAAATCAGACTCTGAGATGGAGATTAGTATTTTTAGGAAGAAACTCTTCTCATCAACCCTAAGAAAGAAAAAGGAAGCAGGAATGAACAGAGAGAGAAACCAAGCCATGGCCTGGCACCCAGGCAGGCTTCAGCCCACACAATGTCACTGGAAGCCTTAGACCCATGTCAGGTCTTCAGAAGAAGGGCAAGAGTACCAGTCACTGGATGCCAGCTGATCTTGGAAGATGTGACTCTATTTGTTTTTTTGTTTTTGAGACAGTATAGCTATGCAGTTTAGCCTGGTCTTGAACTCACTATGGAGCCCAGATTGGTGTTGAACTGAAGGTCATCCTCCTGTCTCAGCCTCCTGAGTACTGGGAAAGTTATGACTTTAAGTAAGGCAATCCCCAGAGAATGCCAGCCTCTGGCAGTCCTGCTGACAAGTACTTGGGGGATAAAAACTCTTGCATTGCTGAAGGAGGATCTAGACAGCATACTGTGTGAATTACACTGACCTACAATGTACATGTAATAAAAATAAATTTAAGTTATGGTTTTATCAGCTGAACTAGCCAATATATTAGAACACTTGACAATAGTTTCTTATTATTAGCTACTACCAAAAGACAATACACATTTAGGACAAAATTCATCAGGAATGATAGGTAGATAGGTCAATGTTTTTGGACAACTTTTTGCCAGGCTTGAATAAATCATTCTGTCTTTTAACATGGCTGATAACATCCTAGCCCCAGTACTCGCGGTCTGGCTACTTTCTTGGGATTCCTTGCAGTCTGTATTATTTACCTTCAGTTGATGCTTTGCTTCAAACATTTGTGAGGCTTAAATTAAATAATTAAGTGTGATTATCCACTCACTCCAGCACACGCAATTTTCACCATTTTTTTTTTTTTTTTTTTTAATATGGCTACAGCAGGAGAAAGAGGGAGAAGCTCACCCTCAGCTTCCTTATACCCTGGAACTTGACCTCCTTCTCTCAGGGAAACTCATCCCTGACACACAGGCTTCTGAGCCACAACCCTAAGGACAGCGGCACTTCCACACACAAAGTCCCCATCAAGTCGAATCCTTTATTTTTGAGGTGAAAATAAGCAGTAACAGTGGCAGTAACGGTTTTGCCCACGACGACAGGACCAACTTCCTGCTCCCTTGGGTTTAGAGATCTCTCAGCGAGTGAGCAGCTCTGTGCACGCTAAACTTGGTGCTTCTCTCTCCGTCCTTGCTGCGAGATGATGCTTTTAAAATCGCTCTTCTTTTGCTCCATGCCACTACTGAGCCCTGCTCTGACCAGACGCGCTTCCACAGGAAGTGTTCTCATCAGCAATTACGTCACAGTCGACTGAGGCTCAAGCAGGCCTCTGAGACTATTTCCTACTAAACGTTAATGTGAACACTCACTCTTGGGATCACAGTGGGCATCACTATGAATGGCCTGCAACAATGTCATTACGTAAAAATGACAGGAAGAAGTCTGAGCAAGTCAACAGCAGGCGGAAGGAAATCTCTTCGGCCTCCATCTTTTTTTTTTCCTCAAAGCAAGAAATTTTATTTCTTTTTTATTTTTATTTTTTTTTCTTGTTTCAGAACCTTTGCTTGTTTATTCACTCATTTTCGTGGCCGGCTCAGCCCACCCCGAGGGCAGGGCTGGCGCAGCATGTGGTGCCAGGGATTGAACCATGGTCCCTGAAGCCACCCAAGCTTTCCCAAGCAGGTGCTTTAGACCACTGAGCCATCCCGCTGAGCCCCAGAAATTCTATTTCTTAAGACTAGATTCTTCAAGCTTCATCAGAATTAGCGATGGCACAAAGAAAAAGTGAAGGAAAAAAAACCATTACAACTAATTCCTAGAACTTCCCTGCATTAACTTGGATTCAGGACAACCGTGACTAATGAAGACCCGCTGTAACGCCTTTTTACTGATGGTGGGAGTGGATTTCTTCTGTGGTCCTGTTGCAAGGGGATCTGCAGTGGCAACTAGCATACACTCCTCAAGGGTCCTGGGGATATAGCTTTTGCTGCTCTCTACTGTATAATATGTCCTTGGTCCTCACCGGGCCGGTACAATGGGGAAAACAAGCAGCAAGAAGGAGGAAGAGACAAAAACGAACTAGGCCAAGATGCACATTGTCTGTTGGGACCTTTTCCCAAAGTTGCTATGGGAGACCCCTCCCCCCCACTTACATTCCACTAGGTCGAACCTATGTTCACGGCGTACGTAAAAGAAATGGAAAGATATTGTGAATGCTGGACAACTGTGTGCTCAGCTATAAAGAGGGATATTTATTGCTGCGGGACAAGCGCAGCACTGCATGACAGTCTGCCAACTTTTACCAGTCAACAATTCGCCAGCCCTGGGCCAGCTCTGGGGATACAAAGTGCATTTCTGACTGAAGGCTGTAACCTTATCCCAAGGACACCACATTATGGGCAGACGTAGCACCCGCTTCTGTGTCATGCTGAATAACAACCCTGTGGACAGCGAAAATAGGAGCAAGTACATTCCATCTGCTCTGCACAGGCCACTTAGAAGATGTTCTCAGGCCTTCACTCTGGCCGGCTATTTTAAGTTGGGCAAAAGAAATAAAATATTAAAATTGAAATGTCCTGAAATTCTTGGGACAGAAATTAAAACTCCTGCTCCTGTCTCTCGCATTCCTTTTTTCACCAGGTGCTAGAAAAGCAATATTTAAAATAAATGAGATGTGATCACTTCCAAAATATGTGGTCCAGCTGGAGACTCAAACCCAAACGGAGATTTTCCCACTAGTATTATCCAACCAACATTCTACAGCAATCAACAGAAGCGTTGTTGGCACGAAACCGCCTCGAAGAGAGTTCTGCTAACCGCACAGGCCAGGGTACAGCTCTGCGGGGTGTCATTCACTTTATTTCTATCTGAAAGGCAACCCACTGCTATGGGGTGTAAATGGCATGCCCTGGAGTGGTACACTGTGGCCGGCTTGCCTGGAAGCCAAGTAAGTTGCCTGTTAAACCTTAAAGCACGCCTAATGCAGCAAGATAAGCAGATGGCCCTGGCATTCCTGAGAATAGCTGGGAACTATTCTGGTCTTGCCAAAAGCTGTCACTAAACACATTCCATGGAGCTTGATTTAGATTTCTCTCACCAATGGCTACCAAAAGGTTCAAATCATCTAGGGAACTTATAAGGTTTCTGACTGCTACATGCTTATTTTAAACACCTGTGCGGCCCTAGAAATCCCAGGTTTCTGAAGGTATAGCCTTAGAAATTACAAGCTCCACATTATCTCTCACATACACCTGGTCCTGCCAGCAGTGAACAAGTCAGAGCAGCTGCAGCTTTACCAGCTGGAGGAACAGTGTTAGCCCAGCTTTGAAGCTGGAGTCACAGACGTGTTTCCAACTTAGAATGCTCTTCAGATTCAATTATTATTTGAAAACTGTTTTTTAAAAGTTGTTCATAAGGTTCTTCTTTTCAAAGATGGATAGTTTTAAAGTTATTAACAGCAAAATCAGAGTTTTTCCCAGCATTTGGGAGGCTGAGACAGGAGGATCTCGGGAGTTCGAGACCAGCCTGGAGGACACAAAAGTGAGCACAAGGCCAGCCTGAATGGCATAATGAGACCCTGTCTCACCATAATAAAATCTCTTATCATATTCACTACTATTATAGGTAGAGCCTAATGAGATTGGAGATTCTTTTGACATAAGAATACATAATGAATGTCATCATTATGCATGGCAAACATGAATTAATTAAAGTTAAAAATTTGAAGACCCAACTATACTAATTAAAATAAGACATGGAAGCTCTTCCAAGAAATGCACTTGAAGACACACAGACAACTTTATCATAAAATTTCAGAGGTTACTGACTCATAAAATTTATCCATTGTCCTTCTAGTTTTCAAACCTCAAGCTCATGTAGAGAGAAAATAAGTTTTAAGGAGTTCAAAATCATTTGAAGAAAACAATGTGCCTTTCTCCAACAATCTGAAGATGAATCACTCTGAAACAAAGTTACTGTTTTCAAGAACTTCCCCACTGATACCTTAAATTCAAAATCCAGTTATATATAATTTAGTAGACTATAGCTCAAAAGTTATTCTACAATGAACAGAATACAAGATTTTTGTTTGTTTGTTTGGTTTTGTTTTAACAATGGAAAACACACATCCCACTTGCTCAATATCTCTCCATGAGGGCTTTATTTCTGTTTGAAAAAGGGATCTTGCCAGGTTGTCAAGGCTAGCCTTTAAGCCCTGGACCTCAAGTAATCTATCTGCCTTACCCCGAAGAGTATGTGGGACTCTAGACGGGTACCACTACACCTGGCTCCACCCAGACTTCCGGGAACTTTGGATTTGTAAGTGAAACTATTACAAAATCATACCACTTTGAAGAGTACCGACTTTAATACCATTTGTTATTAGTGACTTTACCAGATATAATTCACATAGCGAACAATTTATCCCTTTGAGTTATGAAAATCAGTAGCTGTGTGTGTGTGTGTGTGTGTGTGTGTGTGTGTGTGTGTATTCCCTACCTCCCAATAATTCCAACCTCAGGCAACTACTAATCTACTTTCTGTCTCTGAAGATTTGCCTCTTTGGATATCCCATATAAGTGTCTATACAATCTTTGGTGTTTTATGACCACCTTCTTCTACTTAGCATAAGGTTTTTGAGATTTATCACACTGCAGCATGTATCATTTTTCCATTTCTTTTTATGACTCAATAAGACACACTATGGACGCAGCTCACTGTGCTATGCACTTGTCTGTTAAGGGGCCATTTGTTGTTCCCAGTTCTGCTACCAGCATTTGTGGGCATGCTTTGGCATGATCAGGTGCTGCGTTGTTTTATTAGTATGTGTTTGGGGCACACAGAGAGTGCAGCCAGAGTGGTTGGTACACACACATTGCAGATCCTTATATAAGACAAGACAGAAAAACAGAAGGTCTCTTATAGTGGTCAAAACAATGCAAACTTTGTTTTGTAATAATTTTAGATGTCTCAGAAACAGCTCCCTCTCTGCCCGGATGCCTTCGTCATAGGAGTACTTCATGGAGGCCTGGACTGTGTGAACATAGGTCTCCACTGCTGCATCTTTGCAAAAAGATGAAATTGAAAATGGCATCCATGTTGGACAAGCTGGGAACTGGCTTGCTGAGGACTGTGGGGATTGAGCTGAAATGAGTAAGACAGACCAGAGTTTAGGTCCTCTAGAAAGTTTATATCCCCTAGAAAGGTCCTTATAGGGAAAAGATAAGGCCTCCCACATGTGGTCCCATTGGAGTGCCAGCCAGGGCCAGCCAAGGGAACAGGCAAGAGAGGCGCCATCTTGGAAATGGCCCGGCTGAGCTGCACAGGGGATGGCAAGCCTGGCAGATACAGAAGTGTGACTCAAATACATGACTGCTACTACCTTAAATCAGAAAGAAAGAAAGAAGTGCTGTATGTTGTGTATCGGTGCCGAAAGAAACAACGAGAAGAGCGATGAATATGCTTCAGAGGACTCACTGAGACTTGTCTCTCTCAAAGTGAGCCCAGAGCTGCAGAAACAGCGTACTTTTATCGAAGGCTACAAGCAGGCTATGGAATGTGCAAAAGTACTTTACAGATTCCAAATTACTATGTCTTCTACCATTTGCCTAATACTAGGTTCACACAGATGCTAACAGATAACCAAGGAGCAGGGGAGGTGACAACCCTTAGCATCCCAGGCAAGAGGTCAATAAACAGGGAGCCAGCAAAGGAAGCTGATATCTGCAGGCATAAATCCCAGTTTTCCAGGACCTACAACAGACAGCAGCCCTCCCTGGGCTCTGTTTCTTGTTTCCTGTTTCTCTGGATATCAATTGGGCATATTACTAGAAGGAAGGAAGGAAGCAAGCAAGCAAGCAAGGAAGGAAGGAAGGAAGGAAGGAAGGAAGGAAGGAAGGAAGAAACTTTAAAAATATAGCATAAAGGGAACAAAAACAATAGCAACAATAACCAGTTCAATTCAAAGAACCAAACTAAACACTACCAAGGTGTTGACTTGAACAGAGATACCAAGATCTCTGACATGGTTACAATTTAACTTTAGAAGACAGAATTTAAGAGCCTGAAAGCAATTTAAGTCACCTAATTCAGAAACTAATGATCCTTTTTCTTGTTATTCCAAGGACAAGACGATTTTCCAATATATTCTATCAATGAGTTTAAAAAAAAAAAAAAAGAACAATTCTGGGTCATTGTTTTAGAGTCAAAATTAGCTCTAACAGTAACAAAATTTTCAAGCATATATAAAAAGAAGACAGGGTGGCACTGACACAAGGCGAGGCATAGAAGTCATTAGAAGAGATTTGAGAATACACCATTAAACCCTTCCATTTAGCATGGAGTGATTTTTGACACAGGTGGAAAATAATTCAATAGGTAAAAGAAGAGTCTTGAGCAACTGGTGCTGGAATAATTAAATATCTGCATAGAAAACAAATAAGTAAAGGAATTAATGAATTATAAAATAAATTTAGCACGCCTGTAATTCCAGTACTTGAGAGGCTGAGGCAGGAGGATCCATGAGAGTTCAAGACCAGCCTGGGCTACAAAAATGAGCTCAAGGCCAGCCTGAACTACACAGCGAGACCCTGTTTCAAAAAGACAAATAAAATAAATTTAGATCCTTGTCCACAACTATATATGAAAACTATCTTGAAGTGGATTATAAATCCATTGAAGAACTAAAATTACAAAAATTTCTGGGGCTGGGGAGATAGCTCAGTGGCCTAAGTTCCTGCCTGGCAAGCACAAGGACACAGATTTGATCCCCAGTACCACATACCATGACAGTCCCGGAACCCTAGGCACACTAGTGCCAGCCACCAAAACCGGGGATGGTGGTGCACGCCTATAATCCCAGTGCCAGAGAGACTGAGACAGGAGGATTACTATGAATTGGAACTGTGTGTTGAGACCCTGTATCAAATAAATAAATATTTTTTTAAATTCTGGAAGAAAAGAGACATTTTCGTGATCTTGAGTTAAACAATATCTTCTTATATGAAATACCAAAAGCATGACATATGAAAGGGAAAAAAGTTAATAAACTGGTCAACATAAAAACTTAATATGTACTTGAAAAAAGAGCACAATAAAAGAAGAAGTGAAGAGCCCAAGAGTGGGAGAAATAGGTGAAAGCTAGGCAGAGTAACACCACTCTACCAACGTCCTCATCCTGGTCCCCTAACCTGTGACTAGACAAACTTCCACAGCACAGAGAACTTATATGTGTAACTAAGTCTCTCAAAAGGGGAGCGCGTATCCTCTGTTATCAGGGTAGGCTGAAGCTAACGAAGATCGTGAGGGGAGAGACTTAACCATGAAGTGCCAGAGAGAAGCATGCGTAGGTAGCTATGAAGCAGCCCCTCTCCCCCAGTGCTGAAGACAAAGCCCAGGGTCCCCTGCATGCAAGGCAAGTGTCCTACCACTGCGCTACACCTCCAGCCCTTTCAGTTATTTTTTTATTTGGTAGCAAAGTCGCAGACTGGTCTTGAACTTACAACCCTCCTATCTCACCCATCAGAATAAGCAGTTGGAATTATAGGCATGGGAAACTGCATCCGGCCAATGATGCAGCTTTTAATAGGGAAGAAAGGTACCAAGACACTCTTGGCCTCTAGAAGCTAGGAATCACTCTCAGTGATTCTCAGAATGTGTAGAGCTTGATCCTAAAACATAAATTAGTGGATTCTACCACCAACTCACATGGACAGGAAACAGGTTCTCCCCTAGAGCCTTCAGAAAGTAGGACGGCAACCACCAGCTGGCTTTCGCTCAAGTGAGACCTTAACCAGACTTCCAGCCTGCCATAGAAATACAGATAGGAGACAGGATCCCGATGTTGGAGGGAGCAAAGAGCAATAATGAGAGCCTAAGGAGAGCTGTTGTCTCTCTTATAAATTCCAGCAAGCTGGGATTCAAGGCTGCAGATAGCAGCTTCTCCTGCTGGCACCCTGTCTGGTCTTTGATCCCTTGCCTGGGATGTTAATGGTTAGCATTGTGTAAACTTAAGAGTTACATAAATGCTTAAAGGCAATAGAGAGGGTAGTTCATGTTCACCAAAGTAGTTATGCACATTCCTTAGCCTGCCTTTAGCCCTCATTAAATGTGAGCTGCTTCTGTGGCTCTGGGCTCACTTGGAGAGAGACTAACCTCAGTGAGACCTCTCAAGCTATATAGTCATCGGGTCTTCCGACATGACATGAAACACCTACAGATCTGTGAGACAATAGATTCTGTTGTTAAAACTGCTGGGCTTGTGGTACCATGCTATATAGTTGCAGAAAACAAATACATTTTGCACATCCAATGTCTACTAAAGAACTTGCATCTAGAATTTAAAAAGAACTTAAATCTTACAATTCGATAAGAAGCACAAAACTTGCCAAAGGGGCAGAAACATGAGTAGCTCTTTCAGCAGAGGTTGTAAAATGGGAAATGTGCGTCTGCTACAAAGCTTGACGTCATTACGCATACAGGAAACACAAGTTAAAAGCACAAAGAATGTGATGGACAGCCTGGAAGTAATGGACTGTCACTGCTAAGCCTAGGTTAGGCCCCCGCTAGCTTCTCCTGCCACCTCATTTACTTGTACTAGAAGCCAGGTTGTCAGGTTGTGAGTGGCCCTGGCACAGTGTGGCAAAGGCCCTGGGGCAGAGAGCTGAGGACAGCCTTCAGCCAACCACAGCAAGGAACAGAGACAACTGGTTCACAGCAGAGAAAGAGCTGACTCCTACTGACAGCGGTGGGTGTGCTCCTGCAAGCGGATCCTCCTGCAGTCAGCCTGAAGGGGACCATGGCTGTGGCCTGTGGCCTGAGCCCATGTATGGGCTGCAGATCTGGGCGCATTCCTAAAGCCAGAGAACCCAGTTTACCACACCCAAATCCCTGACTCAAGGAAACTGTTTGGTTTTAAGTCACTAGTCCAGGTAGGTGGTAGATTTTTATATAGTTTTCTGTAACAATAGAAATCTAATGTGGATCCAGCCAGGTGTGGTGGCGCACACCTGTAACCCCAGCACTCGGGAGGCTGAGGCAGGAGGATTGGTGCGAGTTTGAGACCAGCCTGGGCTACAAAAGTGAGCTCAAGGCCAGCCTCAACTGCATAGCAAGACCTTGTTTCAAAAAAAAAAAAAAAAAAAAAAGAAATCTAATGTGGATCCATGATGACTACAATAAAAACATCGATACCAAGTATTCATCATGAGGTAGAGAAATTAGAATCCTCATAGGGGCTGGGGAGATAGCTCAGTGGAGTAAGTGCTTGCCTGACAAGCACAAGGTCCTGAGTTCAATCCCTGGTACAGAAAAAAAAAAAAAAGTAATATGAGAATCCTCATAAATTTCTTATGAGAATGTAAAATGGTGCACCATCTTGGGAAGCTGTTTCGTCGTTTCTTAGATATGTGAACTTTTTTGGAGTGAGTGGGAAAGGTCTATGGGGTGTTTAGGGTCTCACTACTAGATTGGACTCGTAATGATCCACCTATTTACAGCCTTCCAAAAGCTGGGATTACAGGTGCATACCACCACACCTAGTCTCAATTGTCTGTCTGGGCAAACTCCAGGGGTGAGACTGGCACTGCAGGTCTGGGAATTGAACCCCCGGCCCCTGTACCTTCTTTCAATTGCTTTAATCTGCTGAGCTATTTGGCCAGCCCTTAGATATATAAACTGAAACTCAGCATTCAGCCCACCAATTTCATCCCTAGGAATCTACACAAGAAAGTATATGCTTGTGCAAAATTTGTATATAAATATTCACACAAGCATTCATCTTTATTGGAAACAATCCAAATGTCCACCAACTGCTGAATGGAGAAAGAATATGTTTTATAGTCCCACCCTTGACTTCTATTCTGTAATGTAAAGGAACAAACTACTGACACATACTATAGCCTGCATGAGGTTGAGGAGCACCAGATTTGCCAAAAATGCCAGATGCAAGAGGTTGCATATTATATGGTACATGAACGCTCAGAGAAGGCAAATCTATGGAGACAGAAAATTATCACTTGCCTAGGGCTTGGGGTGTAGATGGGAATTTACTATAATGGACAGGAAGGAGCTTTCTAATGGTCAGGAAGGAGTGGACGAGTATGTATGTTGGTTTTCTTTTTGAGAGAGGGTCTCATTGTGCAGCCCAGGCTGGCCTTGAACTTGCAGCAATCCTTCAGCCTCACACTACTGAGGGCTGAATTTACAGGTGTGTACCCCCATTGCCAACAAAAGTTAGTTTCTTTGTTTTTGTTTTTCTTTTGAGATAGAGTCTCACTCTATAATTCAGACTGGCCTTCGACTCATTATGTAGCCTAGGCTGGTTTCCAACTCAAAGTGACCCTCCTGCCTCAGCCTCCAGAGTACTGGAATTACAGGTGTGGATTACCACACTCGGTGACAAGTTTTTACATCAATTTATTGAGAAGGTTGCCAAAATAAATAGGAAATTATACCTCATTAAAGTTGCTAACATATATCTATGTTCTAACATATTTCTTATGTTAGAAATGAATTAGCCAAGAGGGGCAGCAAGAGCTTTGAAAAAATAAATATGGCATTTTGTACAAGAACATAAAATAAAATCTCAATATAAAAGGACTTCCCCTGTTTGAATATAAATATTTAATAGACCAAAATACAAAACTTTCCACGGGTATTGCATAGGAAAATCTAATCAGAACACCTATGGTTTTATATTTTATTAAATAACTCAAGAAGATTCTAAAGTTTGCCTAAGAGAATGTATAATAAGTTAGTTGCCAACACTTGAGCACGGCAGGAACTGTTTTCTTCAGTGTTTCGATATTAAGATTAAACCGTTATATAAAAGTGTGTATCTTAGCTATTTAGACACGACACCTACCAGAGCTTGTAACGGAGTTTCACTGTAGAAAGACGCATGGATGCCAGCCCATCTGGTGCTGCTGTGCCCGGGTGTGCCCGAAGGAGCGTGAACACAGCCGGTGAGTCGTTATGTGCACTCGAGGCTTCGCATAATCTTATCTCCTCCTTTTCTAAACTAAGGGGCAAGAATATTTCTTTAAAAATATTTCTTAAAGTTTGCTCACTGATAGAGTTGAAGAGAGTGAGTTCCCAAGTGGATGACCCGGATGATGTGAAGAAGAGCATTCAGGAGAGGAAGAAGAACCTCTTAGCAGGTTAAGGAAACTCTGAGCATGCCTGTGACTGGCTGACACATTGACCAAAAGCTGAGGAGGGAAGACCCACAACCAATAGGCTCATACCCTGGGTGGAATAAAACAAGAAAGGAGAAGGAAATGTCCCCTCTTCCTCAGAGGCCGTTCTGACCTTTCCTGCAAAAAGCCTTGGCGGCCATTTTGGATACTTCAGCCTTCAATTCCTCAGACCGCCAATGGAACTCTTCCTTCTGATCCTATAAGCCTCCCTAACACATCCCTTGCATAATCACCCATATATTTTAGATTGATTCCGTTCCTCTAGTGAACTCTGACAAACACACCCAACAAATGAGCCCAGTCCTTGATGTCCAGCAAGGGAAGCTCAGCAGAGAAGGATGAGAGCCATCCAGGGTCTACAACTACTGTCATTCCCTGGTGGCCTATCAGAAGGATAAGAGTGGACAGCAGGGAGAGGAGGAAGGACAAGATAAATGTGAGGAAAAGCAAGTGTGTGGGAGAAGGCTGAGGTCTCAGTGTTGTGGTCTAACAAGATGACAGGTGCAAGCCATGCCTGGAACATGGCGGCCAGCTCTGGGAGACCTGGAGCTCTCTCTGTGCAACACTAATATTGCAAGAGATGGTCTCCAACACACAACATGTTCCAGATTTGCCTCAAGGACTTAAAGCAACTTTGTCTATACCCCACACAAACTCAGTTAAGATCTTTATGGAGGAGGCAAGACTATCCAACATTTCTAGCCTCTGGGAGGTCTAAGAGCACAGAGTCATGTCAGTCCCTGCACCAAGGACAGCTGTCATTTCTGGCAATTGTATTCTAGGCCACAGAGCAAAAAGCAAAAAAGAAGAAGAGTACAAAACAGAAAGGATAAGAAAAGTCTATTTAAGAGTCATCAGTAACCATTTCTCATCAACATAACCCTATTGTCCAGGGACACTTCAGATCCTCTCAGCCTACTGATGGATCTTCTGGAAAGTGTCTAAGGCACTTGTCCAGGCCAGTCTTGGGCCAAATCGAAATACATCCATTAGAGAAGGCTGCTCAGAGCACAATTAGAGCTGGATTTTCCCTGCTTCGTTTCCAGTCTGCCTCTTGATGTGACTGTAAACAAAGCAAGCTATCATCTTCTACCTCTGGTTTATTACCACAAAACATATTGAGAATTTTCCCTTTGGGCCAACAGAAATGGCTGTTTTGAAAGCATAGTGCACTACATAATTTAAAAGTTAGTCTGGCCAGGATTGAGCAGAATGCTTCTTTTTTAGTCTCTTTGTATTTTTTTTTTCTTAAACTTTGTTCACCATGTAGCATGTCAAGAACAATCTCTTTTGGCTTTTGTTAAGTTGTTAAAGTTATGACAGAGCTACAAGTGAAAAAGTACATCGTTGCTCTGAGTACCTGCATCAGAAGAGGTAGCTGTCAGCAAGTCTGATAAATGGCTGTTAGTGATTCAAATAGACTAATAATTGAATTCTCTCCTTGGTCTCTTGCTATGAACTTTGTCTTAATTCTGTGAGGTATTCTGAGGCACTAAATTAAAGTTGTGAGAAAGCATAGGTCAACTGTGCTTCTAAAGAAAGAGGAGAAGGTGATTATCTCCTCTGCTTCCTGCTGCTAACTGAACAGGAAGATTCTCTCTGCCTGGATGGCAGAGCAGCTCTATGTACAGCCCGAGATAGCGCTTGCACAGACACAAGTCTGTCTCATCCCTAACTCGGATAATAGGGTCCACCCCAGAGGCTCTGCAGGGACAGAGAGAGCCACAGCACTCTCCCAGGCTCAGCCAGACACCACAGACATCTGTAGCCTGTCAAGGAAGCTTGACGTAGATATACGCTTAGGCCTCCTCCATGAGACAGGCTCACTCTGCTTTTTTGAAACACATTCATATAAATGTTCACAGAGAATAAAAATAAGTTACAAAGAGAAAAAGTTAAAATGAAGAGAAAGACCAAGGAAACTGTCTTACTCTTTACTTGTTGCTGGGACAAATACCCAACACTCAAAATGAAGGAAGGAAAGGTTTATTTAACTTACAGTTACTGGAGGTTTCAGTCCATATTCAGCTGGCCCAAGGCTGAGTGGAACAGGGCAGAGAGCATCTAGTTCATGGCAGCAGAACAGCAACAAAATGGTGACAGAGGCAGCCAAGCAAACAGGGCAACAGAGCAACAGCACTAGTCTGTCTCTCTGTCTCTCTTTATATTACATTCAGGCTCTCCTCCTCAGCCTACCCACTTTAGGCCACACCCCTAATCTCAGCAGTACTTAAAACACATAATCCCAGGGATCATGGATCAAATCTCAAACTCTAGATCAGTACTAAATCACATAATCCTAGGGACTCATGAGTCAAGTCTCAACCTATAGAAGTCCCTCACCCATGACTGCATGAGGCTTTGGGGGGACAACTAGATATAAACCATAACAGAAACCAATAAGGTTTTTTTTTTCTTTTTCTTTTTAAGCCACAAAACCTGAGTGAACAAATAGACCAAAGCCTTTGAGTGGAATTAGAACCATTAAAAATGGCTGACACAACCCCAGCGCACCCACAGCCACGGGGCCAGGCTTCATTTATGGAGACAGAAGCAGAGCTTCAGCTTCCACAGTTGAGGGCCCTGGGTGAGGCTCCTCACACCCATCCCTCCAGGAAAGGTGGACAGAGAGCCTGGATGCTCCTGATCTTTAAGTAGCAGCTAATGCCAGAAACATGCATATGGGAACCAGAGTTCTTAGTCCCCAGACAAATGGGCTGCTAGCCTCAGGCAAATACCGGTCTAGCGCTTCACAGGACCCTTCCACAGCTGAGCCTAAGCAATCTGATTTGACCAAGCAGTTCTGTGTGTCTCTGCTAAATCTATTGTACTGCAGCAGTCTTGGGGGGCTCATGTAACAAGTAAATTAAGATGTATAAAGCTTGCATAAAGCTTCCACAGCCAGCTCTCCAGGATGCAGGGTGAAGCCTGCAGAGAAACCCCTAGCTACTCCCCTAATCCCATTTGTAGATAAGTAACCCACTGCACTCACCCACCCACAGCTGATTTCAAAAATGCTGATTGTATGCTGGCTGACCTTTGGGAATTCCCTTCCCTCCCTGGGAACTAGGGCAGTCTTAATCATTTTCCCACTTTCCTTGATCTGCTTGAGGGGTAGATATGGAAACGGGAGGAATCATGTAATATTTTTAGAAGTGCAAAAGGAAACAAAACATTTCTACTTATACTTTCGAAGTTGAGACATCCTGCATACCCTGTAAAGGCCAGGCACCTTTGGGGCCATGATTTTCATGGCTGACTTACTGATGCCTCTAAGACTGTTTGTCCTGTGTGTGGGCCATGGAAGAAAAGTGGAAGCTGGGAAATATAACTTGCAGTCTCATCCTTGTTCCTTCTACATCTGTGGCTCACAAAGCATATTTTCCAGGGCACAACATTAACGTCACCTGGGCACTTGTTAGAGCTGCACCTTCTCCGGCCCTATCCTATATGCACTAAATTATAATGAATAGCGCTCTGCAATCTACATTCTAAGAAGCCTAAAGACTCCGATTCACAGTAAGGCTAGATTTCTCTGGGTCAAGACAATTGCATTAGCTTCATAAGAATACAGATTTGCACATAGTTATGCATTATTATTGTTTAACAAATCCAAATATATTTAATAGTAGTATTTTCTGGGACCTGTGTAGCAAGTTAAGACATAAATTTTGTTTTTCTCAGAGAGTACATATCAATAGCTGTATCTAAAACCAAGGGATCTGGGCCGGGTGGCACACATCTATAGTCCTAGCAGTTGGGGCTGGCTCCCACAGAGAGATCACAACTTTGAAGCCAGCCGGAAGAATTTAGTGCAAGTGCCTCAGAGTGAAAAAATGCAAGCGACTGGATGTGACCTAGTGTTCTGTCACTTGTCTAACACTCCCACAGCCCTAGGTTCCATCTCCAGTGCAAACCATGCTGTACCTAGCCAGGCATGATGGCGCATGCCTGTAATCCCAGCACTCAGGAGGCTGAGGCAGGAGGATTGGTGCGAGTTCGAGACCAGCCTGGGCTACAGAAATGAGCTCAAGGCCAGCCTGAACTGCATGGTGAGACCCTGTCTCAAAAAGACAAAAACAAAACAAAAAACCAAAACAAAACATGCTGTACCTAAAAAAAGAGACACAGGGCAGGTCCTAGAGTTTTCCAAGGGACTCAAGTCACTGAAGTCCAAAACTGCCCCAGCAGAACTGCTCTAGTTGTAGCGAAGAACAAACTCTAGGAGCCCCACTACTATAGCCTCCATGTTTTCAGAATGTAGCTTAAAATCAACTAATTTGGGGAAACTTTTCTTTAAATTAAAAAAAAAGTGATTTTTATACAGCACAGAGGTACAGCACCTATCTAGCAAGCACAAGATCCTGAGTTTGATTCCTAGCACAGAAACCCCCACAAAAGGCCCTGCAAGAACATTGGCTGTGGTGCACATGATGAAGATGGAAAAGAGCGCTTGTCTTCCGATGTGAAGTCCTCAGCCCATTTCTCTGTCACAGTACATCTCTACACCAGCCAAGCTTCTTCTTTTCCCTTGGGTAAATATAATGATTTTTTTTCTTTTAATAGGGAATGACCATGTGACATTTTCAAAAACATGTTAATAGTACATTCCCAATAATTGATACAGTGCATATTGTTGTCCTCATAGTAGTTATACAGAGCACAAGGTGTAGACATCCTAATTTTTCTAGTCATTGTTGGTATGAAAAATTTCTTCTCACTGAACTAAGAGAAAGTAGTTGTATATATAGTCCAGTATTCCATAATTGCAATGGATTATTGGCAGAACTGGCAATGTCAGAAGCTGTTGATTTGAGCCTTTTATAGCCCAGCATACTAATCTAGCTTTATGATTTATTTCTCGTGGTTAAACTTTTCTCCTGGGTGGTTAAAGGCAAGTTAAAGCAAGACCCATATAACAAAACATGTAATCTTTATATCTCCCAAGGTCAGTCAGATCCCCTCAGGATTTACTCTGAAACCATGTACAGTGCTTTGTAGAACTGTTATCAGTGTCAGCCATCTGGATGAGTCACAGCCATTGCTTGACCAGTTTGCTCTCTGTGAAAGCCTGAGAGAATACTTTCTCTCTAGGTGACTCTCCTTAGGCACACTATACATGTCAATCCCTTTCCTCTGGTCCCATAATCGCCTTGAACAGAAAATCTGGGAAACCACTGAGTTATAGGATGTTACAGCACAGGTTTTCTTATGTCCTGATTCTCACTGACCTTGAAGGGCTAGGGCCAAAATATTGGCCATTTCAGTAGCTCTTCTTTTTCTCTAATTTTTGGTCTGTAAACTTACATTCTTAACCCTCCAGAAGAGAAGCTTCATTATTCTATTACTCTATAACATAGGTACTTGAGCTTAACATCACTGTACTTTTTTTTTTTTTTTTTTTTTGTGTGTGTGTGTATGTGTGCATGTGTGTGTGTGGGACTAGGGATCGAACTCACGACCTTGCACTTGCCCAGCAGGCACTTGTGCCTCGGAGCTATCTCCCCAGCCTCCTTATCACTGTACTTTTGAATATCTAACTTCTTATACTTAACTTGGAATCAAACATTGATATTCTAATAAATCTCTATAAAATGTGATAGAAGCAGTTATACATTTTTACACAGACATTTAGAAATTTAAGTATATACAAAATTGTAGCTGGTCAATCCTACAGTATTGTTCCTAGTCTCTTACTCTCATTTAATACCCTTAATATCCTTTTTTGTTTTCTTGTAAACCAATCATTTACTTGAGAGACAGTATAGTAGTAACTGAAATTACATTAGAAGCAGCACAAATCTAAAAGAGAAGAGTGACAGGCATTTCAAGCATAATTTTGGTATTACCCATTTCTATCCTCAGCGTGAAGTTGGTTCTTAGGACCATTATCTAATTTATCCTGTGTATATAAGTGCATGGTTTTGCTCCTGCCATGTTTCCTATCTTTTTGTTTGCAGTCAGTTTCCATTTATCTGTGTTATGCTTTTCCATAATGTAATGATTTTGATGGTAGGAAAAATTGATGTTTTTTTTAAAAAATCAAGACTTCATTAGCTCTTACCCCAATACAACCCATGTTAAAATCTGTTCTATCTCCTCTTTCTTTCTTTTTTTTCTCATTGCAGAACTTTTTTTTGTTTGTTTATTTTTATGGCTGGCTCAGCCTGCTCTGAGGGCAGGGCTGGTGCAGCATGTGGTGCCTGGGATCGAACCGCGGTCCCTGCAGCCGCCTAAGCTTTCCTAAGCAGGCACTTATAGACTACTGAGCCATCCTGCCAGGCCCTTATCTCCTCTTTCTTTACATAAGATTTTCAGCTGCAGAAATGGAAATTTTAACGGCAGAAAGGAGTTGATTCATTGAAATCTCTCATATTTTAGATAATGCATCCTCAAAAATTAGATATTTGAGTTGTTTCCGATATTTTATTTTATTTTTTATTTTTTATTTTTTATTTTTTTTGAGACAGGGTCTCGCTATGCAGTTGAGGCTGGCCTTGAGCTCACTTTTGTAGCCCAGGCTGGTCTTGAACTCACACCGATCCTCCTGCCTCGGCCTCCCGAGTGCTGGGATTACAGGCATGAGCCACCACGCCCGGCTTGTTTCCGATATTTTATAATGAAAATGCTTCAGTGATCATCACTATGCTCCAATCTTTTTACTTTGGTAATTAATTCTGTATAGCAAAATACCAACAATAGAAGTATCAAGTCAAAAATATGAATGTTTGTCTATAAAGCTCTGTACATGATTTCAAAGTAAATCCTGAGGAGATTTCACTGACCTTAGGAGATACAAAAGCTACATGTTTTGGTTGTACAGATCTTGCTTTAACTTGCCCTTAACCACCCAGCAGAAAAATTTAACCACGAGGCATAAAATGTAAAGCTAGATTAGTATGCTGGGCCATAAGAGGCTTAAATCAACAGCTTATGACATTACAAGTTCTGCCAATAACCCACTGCAATAATGGAATACTGGACTATGTATACAACTACTTTCTCTTAGTTTATTGAGAAGAAATTTTTTGTATAAACAGTGATTAGAAAAATTATCATATCTACATCCTGTGCTCTGTATAACTACTACAAGGACAACAATATGCATTGTATGAATTATTGGGAATGTACTACTAATGTGTTTTGAAACTGTCGCATTGTTATTTCTTATTAAAAGCAATAAAAAAGAATAAAAATGTATATTTTAAAGTCAAAACAGCTGGCTTCCAAATTGCCTCAAGATAGGATTATTTTTTGCAAACACTGCCACAATATAAACTATTAAAGCTCAACCTCAGCACATTCTGTTCTCCATTTCTTTCTTATTTGCTTAGCTTCACTAAGTGGCTTTAAACCATTGATAGCTTTTCATTAATCAAGTTTTAAAAACATTTCAGAGTTACCCACTTAGTGTATAACCCAGCAAAATCATCCTCAGGTAATAAGAGTGATGTCTAAAAAGACCTATGACAGTCTAAAGGGGAAGCTAAGAATCATGTCTTAGTTACTTTTCTTTCATTGCTGGGACAAAATACCTGACAGCAAAAATTGAGGAAGAAAAGGTTTGCTTAGCTCACTATTAGTGGAGGTTTCAGTCTGTATTGGCTGGCTCCAAGGCAGAGTGGCACAGGGCAGAGGGCAGCGCTTCATGGTGGTGGAAAACAGCCAAGAGCAAAGGGAGGAGCAGCAGCTCGGGCTTCTAGCCAGCCTCCCTCCCTTCCCTGTATTGTTTTCGGGCTCCCTGCCCCAGGGCAAGTGCAGCACTCTCACCCATAATCCCAGCATTGGGATTAATTGCAGACTCTAGCAGCCACCCCCAAGATTTTGGGGGATACCTAGGACACAAACCGTAACAAGTGGTTACATGAACCACTACCAATGGGCACCACTCTTCAGGTACAGCAGATGCTGAGGGCTCGTTCTTAAGTATTTCTGGTGGGGAACACTGCCCCATACTAGAAGCACAAGTAAAACTATCTGTGATCTAAAAAATAAATAACATGTACAGCTGAAAAGAGAGAAGGAAAGAAAGAAAGAAAGAAAGGAAGACCCCAAATAATTTTGAAATAGGACAATACATGGTAGGTTAGAAAAAATTTAAAAGCAAAAATTATTTAAGTAATTTTTGAGGAAAATGTTGCTTTTTAATTTGTGTTTATTTACTTAAAATTTTGGGGGCTGGGGAGATAGCATGGTGGCCTAAGCTCCTGCCTGGCAAGCACAAGGTCCTGGGTTTGATCCCTAGTACCATACACCTTGCCAGGCCTGGAAACCAGAGTGCCATGCCAGCCACCAAAACAGGGTGTGGTGAGCTGCATAGCGAGCCTCTGTACCAAATAAATAAAAGATTAATTTTTTGTATAAATATACATTCTATGTAGCAATAATTATAAAATATTTGTAAACTTTTGTACTTTTTATACTGAGGATGAGCCCCAAAATTTGAGCATGCCAGGCTAACTTTTTACCACTGACCTACATACCTAGCTCTGAAAATTTATACTCAAACATTTTTATGCATCACAAGAAACCCTATCTTCTTCTTCTTTTTTTTTTTTTTCCTGCTTGGGGTAGACCTAGAACCTCATCCAGACCTCTGAGATATAGCTCAGAGGAACAGCACCTGCCTGACAAGCTCAAGGTCCTGAGTTCAATTCCCAGAACCACAGTACCACAGGGGAAGAAAAAAGCAAAACAAAAAACACCTCCCCGGTGCTCTGTAGGTGTTCTACCAGAGCACTACACTCCAGTCCCCACTCCTCTAAGAAGTTTTATTTTCAGACAAAATCATGCTGAGTAGCTCACACTAGGCTTAAACTTGAAGTATTCTTGCCTCATCCTCCCAAAGAGGTGGGATCATGATTATATGTCAGTATGACTTAAAAATGTTTTAACTAAATTGTGATAAGAGGGGCCCAGCAAGATGGCTCAGTGGTCTAAAGCGCCTGCTTAGGAAAGCTTAGGTGGCTATAGGGACCACAGTTCGATCCCCAGCACCACATGCTGCGCCAGCCCTGCCCTCGGGGCAGGCTGAGCCGGCCATAAAAATAAATAAATAAATAAACAAAAGTTCTAAAAAAAAAAATTGTGATAAGATACAGACAGCCCCAAATAGGAAAAAATATATATATATTTTCTTATGTCTGGGAAACAAAACAGAATAGAATAGTCATTTTTCCCCTGTTGCCTTCTCCTAGTGCTGCAGAGTGAACCCAGGGCCTCAAGCGTGCTAGGCAACTGCCATCCCACTGACCTACATCCTTGGGTCCTTAGCAATATTTTAAACAAAAGATTCTATATTAAAATCATCCTCTGTTATCAGTTCAGTCTCATATAGTCCATTCTGGCTCTGCTGGTTGTGGTACCCTGTGGGCATTTTGAATTTCAAATATCTCTGCATACTCTTTATAGTGGATTTCTAACAGGCAGTCAGCTTATTACACGCCAAGTTAAACTAGCGCAATGCTGGGTGCAGGAGGCCCACCGGGGGTTGCTGCCAGCAGCATAAAGGCAGAACTGAGAAGCTGCCAGAACGCTGTCGGGGATGCTGTCTGGAGAAGCTGTGGGAGCTGTTCTCTTGGGCTGCTCTGCTGGAGGACCTTGCCATGCCGGCTTTCCCGATGAGCTGGAGGAGCTCTGGCCCTCATCTGGAGCATCGCTCCGTGGCTCCAGAGCGGAAGGTGATGCACTGCTCAGCCTCATGGAGAGGCTTGTCGCATTGGCTTTGCTGCCGGGAACTCTGCTTCCCTGGTGGCTGGAGGCGCTCAGGACCTCATGTGGCTGAGGACGGCTCATGTGTTACGTTAGGGGGAGCTCTGGTGCTTACCCGGAGCGTTGCTTCCTAGCTCCAGTGCAGACCCCTCAGCCTGCTGGCACAGCTCCTTCGTCCCGTTGGCACAGGCTTCCTACCTTCCACCACTGAGCTTTGGGCCTTTCCAGCACAGATCCTTGAAGCCAGCGGGCCTGCATGGACTTCGCTGTGGGCTCTAGGCCTCCAGCTGGGCCTGTGGGAAGCACTGATATGAGTTAGGTTTCCCGATAGAGTCATGTAGGATGTTAGGATCCAGGCCCTCAGCTTTAGTATTTAGTGTGTAGATAGATTGCTTGTACTTGTATGTGATTCTTCCATGATTTATTATAAAATAATATTATAAAATGTGTCCTGTACTCTATTGTTCACCTTGCAAAAGCCCCAAACCACAATATTCTTTTTTTTTTTTTTTCACAATATTCTTCATGATTATAATTTTAAACTGTGACACATCACTGCCCTAAGCCAGGTGCATTTGGCGACTTGGTTTAAGGCAGTTAATACCTTGATGTTTGGATGCCACCAAGTGGACAAGCTATGCGACGTTGCTGAGACCGAACATGAATCTACATTTTATACATTTTTAAAAGTTAGTATTTAGGGGGCTGGGGAGATAGCTCCGTGGCACAAGTGCCTGCCTGGCAAGTGCAAAGTCATGAGTTTGAACCCTTGTCTCGCAAAAAAAAAAAAAAAAAGATGTATTTGTTTGAAAAAGAAAAGTTACTATTTAGTACTAAAAAGTAATTTCTCACAATACTACAAAGACAAAAATATGCAATGTGTTCATTACTTGTAACTATCCTAATTTGTTTTGAAACTCTGTTTCATTGTTATTTTTATCTTTTTCTTTTTAAAAATGTAATTCAGGGTGGGCCAAATAGCTCAGCAGATTAAACTGCCTGCAAGCAGGCTCAGGGCCTGGGGCTTCCATCCCTGGACCTGCTGTGCTGGTCCCACCCCTGGGGTGCACTGAGATGGCAGTTGAGACTGGGCGTGGCAGCGCGCACCTGTAATCCCAGCTCTTGGGAGGCTGTTAGCAGGTAGATCACTATGAGTCCCATCTAGTACCCTAAACACCCTGTAGACCCTTCCCTAAAATACAAAAAAAAAAAAAAAAAAAAGTAATTTAAACTAAAATGAATTTTAAAAAACCTCTCACACCATTACCATAAGTACATGATTCCATGAGCCTTAACCACGTCTTAAAGTTACTTAACACTGAAATCACGATCTAGGAAGATCTGGTGCGTAAAAGGAACAGGCTGTCAAAAGTGAGGCCTTCTACACACTAGCATGGATGGTGGCGCTGGGGCTCTCCTGAGCTCCAGTCCACAGAATGACTGAGGACAGCCAGAGGCCAACAGCCTTTGCTCCGCACCATCCACGTGACTTCCTGTCAGGAAGCACCATGGTGCAGGCCTGGTGAAGGGCGAGAAAGTCATCCAGGAACCCATTTCCACGTGGGCAAGGACCTGCCAGGCCACTCGGGAGTCCACAGTGTTCTCTCCATGTTGTTCCCCACCTCTCCACTAGCGTGGAGCATTTAGCATCTTCTAGGGTCAGCAAAACCATGTCCTTCACAAAGGAGCCCCGTGGAGTGAACCCTCAGCTTCATGAAGTGGGAGGCACCCTCCCCTCTGTTGGTCTTGAGCACCAGAAGAATTTTCTCTGATAGGTTTTTTTCCCACTCCTCTTTGCTGCTATAAATCTGACAGCCTCCACAGACTGAAAGAGAAGAGTTTAAAATCAAACTAACAAAGTCCAGGCATGCCACTAACAGAACCTTATAGTTGAAAGCATCTTACGTCTAAACAGAAGAAGCCCTGGACAGTGATGGATACGGCCAGCTGATGAAGCTGCAGAGCCAGCTTTGGTACAGGGAGTCACCGAGAGCCCTCCAGGGGCTACCATGTATGCCCCTCTCTTGGCTTCAACCTTAATTCTGTTTCTTCTTCTTCTTCTGCTTCTTCTTCTTCTTCTTCTTCTTCTTCTTCTTCTTCTTCTTCTTCTTCTTCTTCTTCTTCT
>PVJA010003569.1:50502-93910 GCA_004027025.1 Myocastor coypus | reverse complement strand
AAATCTAGGACTGATTCTGTTCCACCCTGCCTTCCTTTTTGAAAACAAGGGCACCAGTGATTGCGGCATGGGGTGGAGCATAGATGAGACCTGCTCCCAGCAGCCTGTGACAGATCGCACATAGGGGTCCCTTTGGGCTGCAGCTGAAGCTGTAAGAGGAAGCAGAACTTACACAATAGGACTGAAAGAGTGGGTGGGACGAGCGTATTGATTCTTTATGGAGTCCCATTTCCTTCACCTACAGGACATGAGCTGTTTTATCTCCGGTTGCTTAAACATGAATTAAATATATTAGTAGCATGACAGTCGGTAATGGATACTAAGCATTGATACCTGGTGATTTAGATTTATAGTATCTTCTGTTTTGTATCGTCCAACCACTTCCACTGACCTTGACGTGGCAGGACTGAAGACATCCCTCATTCATACAAATGTTCCTTTACTTTTAAGAGCACCACATCCCACCAAAGCCCTCATCAATGGAAAGCACTGCAAGTAAAAGATGTATTTAGCACTCCTGGCCCACAAATCATCAGACCACAGCACAAAAGTGCGCTACAGACTGTCTATTGATCCCACCATGACTGAAGGGATGATTGTGTGTACCGGTCCAATGGCACCTGCCCAGCATCTTGAAAGGTATCACACCACATACCACTGTCACCCTGGAACCATGTGTATTCCCCTTGGATTTTACTTGTATATTTTAGAGATACATAATATCACATTTATCCTGTGTAATATGTACCCATTCATGACGTATCTTGATTTTTCTATTCTTCCCTTCTCTCTTCCCTCCCTTCATCCATTTTCCTTCCTTATTTGCCAAGGCTTTGTTTAAATTTCCTTCTTTTTGTGCTTTTATTTTTCACCTTCCTTCTATTCCCCCTTTCTACTATCTAGTTCCTCTTTCCACTTGAATATTATCTTTCTTTTTCATAGTGTCTATTATACATTTTGGTCCTTCCTGTGTTTTGAATTTCTCACACAGGAGAAATCACTTAATGTTTGACCATATGCATCTGATTTATGTCATGTAAAAGTTTAGTTTCAAGGTGCATCTATTTACCTAGAAATGTCATAAGTCCATCTTTGTTTATACCAGAGCAGTACTCCACTGCTTTAAAAAAAAAAAAAAGAGGAAGAAATAAAACAATAAGGATAGGAAAGGAAAAAGTTAAATTTTCATTATTTGTGGCTGACGTGGTTCTATACATAGAAGACCCCAAAATTTCCACTACAAATCTTCTATATTTATTAATCAAGCTCAGTAACTTAGCTGGATATGAAGTCAACACTCCAAAATCATTAGTATTCTTGCACACAAATAACACATTGAGATATATTATGGAAAATGTACCTTTCAAAATTGTATCCATCACACACTTCAGAATAGCATAAAACTAAAGAAATACTTGAGTCAATCTAATGAAGAAAGTAAAAGACCTCTGAGTTGAAAACTACATTACTCTGAAAAAGAAGATTGAAGAGGCTATCAGAAAATGGAAAGACATGCCTTGTTCTTGGATAGAAATGATAAATACAGTTAAAATAGTCATACTACCAAAATTATTATATAGACTTATTGCAATCCTGATCAAAATAGCATTAGCATATCTCACAGCATTAGAGAAAACTATTCTAAAATATATTTGGAACCAGAATAGAGCTAATATCATAAAAGCAATTCAGGGGAACAAAGGTAAGGCAGGTAGTATCCTAATCTCTGATTTCAGATTATGCTCCAAAGCTACTATGATAAAGCAAAAAGCAGCATGATATTAGAAAAAAAGAAAAACAGGCCTGAGGATCAGTGGAGCAGAGTAGAAGATGTACAAGCAATCCAAGCACACTCGGCCACCTTATCTTTGACAAAGGTGCTAAAACGTTCACTAGAAGAAAGAAGCCATTTTAGTAAATGATGCTGAGAAAATCCTGAACCTAGACCCATACCTTTCAGCATGTACTAAACTATAATCAAAATGGAACAAAGATCTAAATATTAAAGGAAAAATACTATATCTGCTGTAAGACAGAGTAGATATAGCCCTTAAAGACATAGGTGTAGGCAAAGACATCAAAAATCTAACCACACAGGAAATATTACAAAGGATCAACAACAGCTATCTCAGTTTACTAAATTTTTAAACATGGCAGAAGTTGCTAACAGAGTGAAGAGACAACTCACAGAGAGAGAGAGAGAGAGGGAAAAAAACTACAAGCTGTTTCTCAATCTAAGGATTAATATCTAGGTAATATAAAAAATTTTCCAACACCAGATCCACAAAATTTAAAGATCCAATCCTCAAATAGGCACCTGAAATGACCAGGTACTTCCCAGATGAAGAGGCGGAAATGGCAAATAAATCTATGAAAAAATATCCAACATGACTGGTCATTTGAGAGCCATAAATTGAAGCAATGCTGAGATTCCATCCAGAAAGAATGGCTATTATCAATAAGTCAACCAATAATAAATGCCAGGGCTGGAGGCTGTGGGGAAAAGGGAATACCACTTCTCCAGTGTTGGTGGGAGGGCGGGCTTGCGCAACTACTGTGGAAATCAGCATGGAGAGTCTTCAAAAACCTGAAATTAAAGGTCCCCATTGATTCAGGTCTCCCCCTCCTGGGTATCTTCCTGGAAGAATTAAAAGCATACCATAGTGTATATCCATGTTTATAGCAGCACAGATTGTCATAGCTAAATCTTGTAAACAGCCCAGATGTCAATCAACTGATGAATGGATAAAGTTATCTTTCTGCTTTAAAATCTCCACAACTCCCACCACAAGTAGCAATGCACACATATTTCAGAGCAGAAGATGGGTGTAGTCCAGCTTCCTCTTCTGATTATTTAAACCATCAGGCACTAGAGAGAAGGTGACTTGGTCAAGGTGTTACCCAAGCAGTATAGCAGCTTGCTCTCAAGTGCCCTCTTAGCCCCTGGCCTCCAGGTTTGTCTTTAAGGCATTGGGCTGTATTTACCTACCTCTGCTGTCATCACAGATGCAAAGTTAAGAGGACTAATGGGCCAGGCCGGTCTTTCTATGAGCAAAGACGAATATAAGCCCTCAGGAGTCACCTGGATTCCCTGACTAATTCAATCAAGTACATAATAAAAGAGCTTGGGAGATTTGCTTAGTTTTTTGCAAATGGTATTGATGAGATCTCTCCTGAGAGCTATGGTAGAAGATAAACAATGGAGGATGGGTATAAAATATAGCCACACAACAGGAGGCATTCGGGCCTCAGGAAGTGAAGCACTGACAGGTTTCAAAGGGAAAAGATGCAGCTTAAGCAACCCTGAGAATATTGTTGTAGACTTTACGAAGTACTAGGCTCTAATACAGGCAAAACAATAGGTCCAGGGGCTGACGAGATAGCATAAGCGCTTTCCTGGCAAAGCAAGGACCTGAGTGCAATCCCTGGTCCCGCAAAAAAATAAAATAAAATAAAAATAGGTCCAGAACTCTGAAGCTCAGTTCTCCACCATCAAGGACCCTACGGAGTAGCCCAATAAATAAGATGGCCTTATTGTCTTAACCTCCATGAGCTGCCATAACAATATCCATCGGGGTAAGTAGTGTAGGAACTATTACTGGCAGTTGTGGAAGCTGAGAAGTCCAAGGTCAAGAAAACGGCAGATAGGGTGTCTCTGTCTCATAGCTGGCACCTTCGTGCTGTGTTTTCACAGGATAGGAGTGACAGGGCCAATGGAGCCCTGTGTAAGGGCTTTAATGCCATCCCTGAGAGTGTAGCCTTCACTATTCATCTTACTTGCTCCCTGAAGGCCACAGGGAGGTTTCACAAAGGAAGCCCTGCACACACAGCACTCACAAGTGGCAGCTGCACTCTCCCCACCTAGGTCTCAGCTTCACCCCTACATCAGGTAACATTAGCTCACACACACTTCAGTAGCAACTCCCACACTTCCAGGGCTTTTGCAACAATGGTCTACAGGTCCCTCAGATTACAGGCTCATCCTTACCTGGCAGGGGCCCTAGGCTCCCTGCAGGTTCTCCATGACCATGGCAGTAGGGCCACCACCATCTAAACATAGCAAGAGGCCAGGAGATAGAGAAATCCAGGGCTCTGGAGAATGCCCACCACATCAATGCTCTGGGTCAGCGTGGCATGCACCACTTCTACTTACAACTGAATGACCACAGCTGTCCACTAAGGAAGACAGCAAAAAGAGCAAGCCTATATGCATAAGCGAAGTAAACTAGACCCACACGTGTAAATATCGTATAGTCTCCCTACCGTAAGAACTCAAAGGAAATAAAAATGAAAGGTATAGCACAGTTCAATGGAAAGCGAGAACTTAAGGATTAAACAACAAAGAGAGAACAAGGAGAAGAGTTAGGAAACACACGGCAGGGACAAAACCATGCATTTATATACACAAGATGGTTAAGACAATGGTGCTAAGAATCTCCAGCAGGGTTTTGAAACTAGCAGTTAGTTGGTAGAATTCTCACCCTGACTACCTCTATGTGCCCATATCTGTGAAGTAAGCATCCACACTAAGGATAGCAATGTGTAATACTAAAACCACTCTGGTCTTCTAAACATGTACTGCTTCTACTGTCCTACTAACTCTTGCTATACTCTCAAGTAAGTGTTTGTTTTACAAAATTAATAAAAGAGAGTAAGAGACAAAAAAATGTGATAGGAGGATCCTATTACAATTTTGTATATGGTTAAAATCCTAAATTTCTATGTGAAGATAGGTAATTATTTTTTCACATTCTATATGGATTTAAAGTTTAGAATGTTAATGATTGACGGAAAATACCTGGTGCATTTTATGTCTAAGGTGTTTGATATTCAGAAAGATAGTGATGTTAAGCTCAAGTGCCTATGTTGTAGGGAATAATATCATTAAACTTCTCTTCTTCAGGGTTCACAACTTAAGTCTGCAGACCAAAAATTAGAGTAAATGGATAGCCAATATTTTGGCCCTAGCTCTTCAAGGTCAGTGAGCACTCAGGACATAACAGAATCTGGAGTCTAATACCCAATAGCTCAGTGTCCCAAATTTTCTGATCACAGAGATTATGGGCCACAGAGGAAAGGGATCAGTAGTGTGTGCCTAAGGAGAGTCACCTAGAGAGAAAACATTCTGGCAGGCTTTCACAGAGAGCAAATTGGTCAAGCAATGGCCGTGACTCATCCAGGCAGCCAACACTGACAAAAAATTTACAAACCACTATACATGGTTCCAGGGTAAATCCTGAGGGGATTTGACTGACCTTGTCAGATGTGAAGGTTACATTTTTAGTTATATAAGTCTTGCTTTATCTAGGTCATACGAGTCCAGAAGAAAAGTCTAACCATGAGGCATAAAAAGTAAAGCCATATTAATATGCTGAGCTACAAAAGACTCAAGTCAACAGTTTCTGACATCACCAGTTCTGCTGATAACCCACTACTATTATGGTCTAATAGACTGGATATACAGCTACTTTTTCTCAGTTCAGTGAGAAGAAAGATTTGTACTAATAGTGTTTAGACAAGGTATCATGTCTGCATCTTGTACTTTAAGCTACTACAAAGACAATTTGTAATGTATTAATTATTGTAACTGTCCCACTGACCTGTTGTAAAACTGTCTCATTATTATTTACGTCTCTTTAGAATTAATAAAAACAAAGAGCAAAAAAAGTGCAAGCCTAGCACGTGCCCAGCAAGAAAAAGAACAAAATACTGGTACCTCGTGAAAGCTACAGTAGAAGATACACAACTGGAGACAGCCAAGCCAGCACCTGAGCTCTGCTCAGATGGTGAAAAAGTCGTGGGCCAGGAGCGTGGCGGTGTCTGGGCAGGTGGCTCCCCTTCCTGATACGTGTAAGTGAAACCCTTCCGAGCTGCTCCTTGGACCTTTCCGAGCGGTAGCCTCACCTTTGCAGAATGTGACAAGCTAATGTGGCAATTCGCCTGCTCTACACGCTCCAGACATTACACAACTGAGCCTTGTTCTGCAGTTACCCGTGACCTCTGCTGTCTCCCCTTGTAAAGTCCTCGAGGTCAGAGGCCTTCTCCTACTCATCTCGCAAAACCTTGCAAAGCTCCTTACATACTGGAGTCACCCGCTGCATATTTATTTAATAAACCAACTGATTAAATGTTACCAAATCCATGACTTCCAGGAATCTGCCTCATCAGCTCCATAGACATCTTAATTAAAATGTAGCAAGATGACACTGAAGAAATCAGTGCTCCATAGATAATATGAATGATAAACATTAATACTAAAAACGGAGCCAGCAAGATGGTTCAGTGGTCTAAAGTGCCTGCTTAAGAAAGCTTACGCAACACAGGGACCACAGTTTGATCCCCGGCACCACATGCTTCACCAGCCTCACCGCCAGGGCAGGCTGAGCCAGCCATTAAAAAATAAATAAATAAATAAATAAACAAACAAACTAACTAACTAAAAATATCACGTATGGAGAACTTGCCCCGTGCAGATCCATTCCAACTCTGTTTTCTCAGTGCTTTCTCACTGACCGTGCATGAATAGCTCAGTAGAGACTAGCACCTGCATTTCCCAGGAGGAAGGTGAGGTCCAGGGAGGTTAAGGGACTTTCCTCAAGGTCCTATAGCGAGTCAATGGACGGAAGGAATAAAAATGTCAATCTTTGCACTCGTTGGCCGCAATCTTTTCATAAGAACTTCCCTCTTCTAACTCGGCCTGTTGTTGTAATACGGAATGGGACCAATTTTCCCTTGAGTCTTCCCAGTCAGACTCCTGAGCATCCCGATTACCTCGGCCTCCATGGCTGAGCTTCTTGCACCCTGACATCCAGCCGCTGTGCAGTCGTCCCTCGGCCGCTCTGGCTCCCAAGGAGCACCTGCTCTGAACGGCAAGCATACCCGCTCCTCCTTCCCGGGAAGCTCTTTAATTAGCGAGTGTCTTCTGTGTAGACCGAAGGCATCTACTGAGGACTCACTGCGGCTCCACTCTGTGTGCCACCACGCAGCAACAGCAATGATAAACCCGGGTGAGAAACAACGAAGTCATTGTGTCGGCTTCTCTCAAAGCCACCCATGTCACAGATGCACTACAAGAACTCTAAGGCCAATACACTGCAGAAAAGGGACTATTGTACCAGAACTAACTCTCCCTGCTCCAGCTGGCTCTGCTACTAGTTACCTCTGCGGGCTTTCGCTACTATTCTCATCTCAGATTTCTTCTTGGAAAAGTAGGGAAGGAGATTTTCACCAATCTGCTCAGGTCGCTGTAGAGAGAGGTGCAGAAGGTGTGTGCAGGACTTGCAGACATCCCCACAGAATAGCAGTGAGCCCCTGAATGATGTTCTTCTTGCCTGCCCATCTTACAGATAATGAGTTCCCAAAGCGTGCATACGCTGTGACTCCCCAGAGTCTGTCTAATACAGTGCCTGGGTTACAGCTGCTGTTTTATAAACTCCTATAATTATTCCATTTGATGGAGTTCCCGGAGCTATTTAATTTATAAAGTCACTGAGGCTCTTGCTTCTTGTACATGGAACTAAGCTAACTCTCTCACTCGATGCTACTTTTCTCTTCTGTGAAGATCTCAGGGATCTCGAGGAAGGAGAGCCTTTAGGTCAGGAGTCCCCAGCCATCCTCAGTAGTCCTCCCTGCAGGGCTCTGTCTTGCTGCCCTGCAACGGCTCTGTGCAGTGTTCTCTTCCCCACTATGCATCCGTGCTTTCCGAGCAAGCTTATACACAGAACCCCACGTTCCAACCTGGCCACAAGAAAAGTGAGGGTGGCTAGAAAATGACTTCACTGTAGCTAACATTCCGAAAGTGGGCACAGGTTAAGTGGCTGCTGGGAATAAAGGATTTGCAAATCTAGGGTAACCTTTTTAAAAAAAAATTGTTTTATTATTTAAAGATGACACAAAATAGAAAATAGAAATAAAAAAATAAGAAGCAATACAGAACTTTACCAAACAAATCATTAGGAAGTCTACAGTGATTGCTGTGTTGCATAATGCTGCCTTGAAATTAGTTACGCAGATTACCAGATGTAAGCATGTGAATTGGTTTAAACAAAGAAAGAAAGAAAGAATTGTAAGAAATTAAAAATGACAGGAAAAGAAAATGAGGCATCAATTGCTCCCCTCTGCAGGCCAGTACAAATCAGCAGTACAATTACCCACACCACCCTGCATACACACATAAACATATCTCTTTGCGCCCCCTCCCTCCTTCTCCTGTCCTTCTCGTCAACCCAGTTTGTCCTTCCCTTTAACCAGTTTTTCTTTCCCTTTCACCGTACCTATTGTACCTTTCCTATTTTATTTATTAATTCAGGTTCTTACACTACTGAGACAATACAGTGTTTGCACGTGTAGGTCTGGTTTATTTCAGTTATGAGTACGGCTTCTAGTTGAATCCATTTAGCTACAACATCCTCAAATTTATCCTTTTTTATACCTAAGTAATACTCCATTGTGTAAAAATACCACATCTTTCTTATGCATTCCTCATGTGATGGGCATTAGGGTCATTTTGAAGATTTAGCTATGACAAATTATACCACTATAAACATAGGCATGCATATATTGCTGTGGTATGTTTTTAGTTCTTGTGAAAAGATACTTAGGAGAGGAATAGCTGGGTGGAATAGAACCCCTAATCCCATCTTTGTAAGGAATCTCCACACTGGCTGCCATAGTGGTTGTACCAGTCTGCACTCCCACAGTGGAGAAGGCTTCCATTTTCTCTACAGCCCCTCCAGCATTTGTCATTCGTGGACTTCATGTAGACAGCCATTCTTTTGGGGATGAGATGAAATCTCAGGGTTGTTTTAATTTGCATTTCTCGAATGACCAATGATGTTGAACATTTTTTTCATATATTTACTTGCCATTTGTAGTTCTTCCTCTGAGAAGTGTGCATCCATCTCTGATGCCCATTAACGTTGATATAATACCTCTTCCCTGACTTTGAGAAAGTATTATTGTTGACAAGAAGAGCTTTTGACAGATCTAGAATCCTTAGCACATAGAGTGTTCTGGGAAACACTGGAAGTGCATTAGCACACATATGCATTCCCTGTTGAATATTTTACTCAATAAAGCCTAAGGAAAGCATTCATTTCAAAAAAAAAAAAAAAAAAAAAAAAACCTCCAGAAAATGCAATATTTTTAAAATATTGAGAGCTCATGAAGGAAATTCTAACACAAATTTTCCAGTATAGAACTGTATTACAGTCTAAAATGTAGAGAACAATCTAGCCTGTGTTTCAGGGAAGGTAAAAATGTGTCCCTACCTTCCAGCTCTCTTCTTGAGTTTCCTAATGTGTGCAACAGATGTTTTTTTTTGTTTTTTTGTTTTTTTGTTTTTTTTTTCCCAAATATCACTGTGGGAAGGGCACCATGGGTGGAAACAGTCTCCCAATCCCATACTGAAAGGTGAAGGCAAACAGCCATCATTTTTTTTCTATCTCCATAGAACTGCTTTGGAGTCCAGGGGACAAAAATAATGATGGTCATGCACTGTTTAAGATAACTGACCTGAAAAACTCATATATAAAAATAACACACATCTTTAACATGTTGGTTTATAAATACAAATCCCATTATCACAAATCCACAGTTGGCCCGGTCCCCATTGACACAGGATTACTGTGCATTGAACACAACAGGAAGAAAAACCATTTGTCGGCTTAAGAAATGCCCTGGACCTTGATTGTAGGTGCCAGCACAGAATCATTCAGCTTGAACTTAGGTCAAGTTAAATGGGGCAATTTTCTATAAATCATCATTTATTTAAGGGAAACTAAAGTATTATTAATGAAGACAGAAGATCTTATCACAAATGCATGATAATACTTGCCAACAAAATTACGGGCCAGGCTGGATTAATAAACTCTCTAAGTGTTCCTCCCTGCCATTGCTATTTGTTAAAAGGGGAAGAGTGCTATTCATATGCAAAGTCCTCCTGGTAGTGGCTAATAATATATTATTTTATCTTTCTAGGCCCTGGTGATCCAGATTGCTCTTGGAACCTTTTGGGAAAAGCGTCTTTACGTAACATGATTATAATGATTCATTATATTTGTGTAGAGCTTTGTAGCTTAGGAAGCACTTTCTCATCTATTATTAATGTTATCATTACTATTAATAATAGTTTCCATTTATTGTGTGCTTTTCAGGGGGCAAGCACTGTCCAGTGAGTGGTAAACACAGTATCTCTATTCTTTACAATAATTCTGCAGGGAGATGATACCAGGTAAAAAACAGGATCCCACAGAAAACAAGCTAACTAAGGTCAGACATAGCCCCTGTCTTCCTGACTCCATGTCTAGGACATTTTCATTCTAACTATGGTTATTCAAGAATGCTAAAATTAACCGTGCAGGATATATTACTCACCACTCTTGCATGTTAGACTTCAAACTCTTTGAAGCCAGGAAATATATCTTTCTCTAAATTGTAATCTCTCTACTGAGCAGAATGGCTCAAACAATAAAGACCTCTGATAAGTACAACCAAAAAAATGAACAAGCCAATAAATCATTCTACGTATGTCTTCCAAAACAAGACCTGTAGTTTTGTTTCATTTTGTTTTGTTGCCCTTTTTTTTAACAAAAAGCGATGCAGAGGTTCATAGAATAAAACAACTTGTCACAAGGCATCCAAGAGCGGATCCCACTCTGATGCTTCCGACTTCCGGTCTTTCTGGCCCTCCACAGGGTCAGGCTGTCTCCTTTCATCAAAAACATGCAGAGCTGCTGTGCCAAGCATGGCGCATTGGTTGACAAAGTGAGGGCGGTAGCCTCGAGCCAGTCTGACCCTAGGTTGGTGACCCACCTTCCTTCCTACTGCTCTTCTCTATCAACCCAGCTTGCAAGCCCACAGCAACTGAGGATAAACGTGGAGACTGCTCCTCACGGGTAAATGAGGGTGAGGAGGGCAGGGAGGGCGGGAGGCAAAGAGCTGACAATGCAGGCAGCCAAATTCAATCTGAGGGAATCTGGTTCAGTGCTTTCCATTAACAACTCTAAGAAAAGTATAATTCCCAAGATTCTAGGAAGAACGGGGGAGAAAAACAGCTTCTTATCGTGCATGGTCAACACAACACAAAGCAATCGGACTCCTTCTCCTGGCCCAGCAATGGCCCAGTGAACATAAAAGCACAGGGTGTCTGAGTATTGTCAAGTCCAAAGGGTGGCACCCAGATACGAGAAACATGAAGGCAAGAAGAAACTGGTCCATAAAGGTTATCTACACTCCGGCTTTCTCCAAACATGTGAAGAAAATCTTGTGCCTTAGAAACTACTTCATCTAAACTCACATATCTGATGGCTCACAATAAACCTTTTACAGTAGGTGCAATTATAATTTCTATTTGCTAAATCAAAAATTGCCTCAGAGTTATGTTCAAGAGTAGATCATGATTTGCACCCAGTTCCCTTGAACCCCACAGACAGGCCCAATTCTTGAGTTCAACATTATCAAATGCCCCCCAAAGATCTCAAGAGAGAAATAGAGCTAAACCCACCTGGACACTGCTACGTACGGTGAGAGATGCCCACTCCCCTTTAAGCTTATCCAAGCCTATGAAGTAAAAGGGGTCCCTACATCTTTAATATGGTAACATCATTGCTTGCAAAAAATAGCAACGCCTTGCATTCCTTTGGTGCTATTCCTGTAAAGTGTCCTCTCACCTGCCAACAGCCGGTTGGGAGCAACGCTTCCAAGGAAGGTTTCCAAGGAAGTTACAAATGTGAACTTAGATCTGTATCACTTGGGTTTGAAACCCAGTCTGCCTCCTAAGAGTCACGTCAGCATGCGCAAGCCTCACAACCTCCTTGTGGCCCGGTTTCTCCGTCTGTATGGTCAGGACAGCAGCTGTACCTGCTCCCAGCACAGTGGATGTGAGGATTACTGAAACAACACCCTAAGCACAGAGTGCCTGGAAGATGGGAAGCACTTCCAGCCTTGCGATTACTGCTGATGTCAAAGGACCAATGGTTCATCCTTGGATGCAGGATGCTAGATCGGGGTAGGCTCTGCAGTCACCAGGTCTAAATTCCTCATTTTGGGGGACAAGAAAAGTGAAGCTGAGAGAGAACATGTCTCGGCCCCACCTCCCACAGCAGCCTGCTCAGAGAGCCAGCACTGGGTCTCTGATGCCCAAACTCGGCTCTTTTGCTGCCTTTGCACATTTCTTAAAGCTTTGCATCCCCACGGGACTGCTTATCTAAAAAGAGCTCCTCTTCTCTTACTTATGAGACATGGTAGGCTGGTCTTGACTCAGCAGAGTTTTCAGGGAATTTGTAATGCTCCTTGGCAAAATACTGTCCCTACTGATGTTGCCAGTGTTCTATTGAACGTCTTCAACCCAAAAGCTGCAAGAGGCCAGACTCCGGCCCCCAGGGTCGGCACAGGCACATTATTGTCTGGCCAATGCAATGACTCAAAGACTGATTATGTCCCTGGTGAATTGGCTATATCTTGGGCTTCTCTGCTCTTCAGAGGCCCTGTGGTCATTTCATGGTGCATGGACTCTTCTCCCAGAGGGGGAGGATTGAAGTACAGAGTTCTAGTTGCTGAACAGCGAGATACTGCAGCTCATTAGCAAGTCTGACCAAGGCTTCTCCTGCAATGGTTAGATTTGCAAACCTGGACATGTGAGGGTTGAGAGCTATCCCTGTAATCACAAGCTAAGGTCCTGGAATTTGAGGTTTCAAATCCTAACTTGGCACTCACATGCTTTCATGCATACATGAAATCCATTGCATGCTACCGAGTCCATTTCTTCATCTAAAACCAGGAAAGAGTAATCATACTTTTCTCAAAAGTTTCAAGTGATCAAATGTGACAACAGATACAAAACCATATGGCAAAAGGCCAGTGTACAGCAATTGGTAAATAAATGTTGTAAATTAATTGTATTATCTTTGAGTATTTTTTAAAGTGAATTCCACCTTGTGCATCCATAGTTCAGGCTTTGCAAATTGCCACTCCTTCCCTCGTACCCCTTGATTGATATCATCCAGCAGGTCCTTCTTGACAAGTCCATTTGAAGGGTATGGGATGCAGTGAAAACTGGGATCAAGAACTGGGGTGCTTCCAGTGGTACTTACATGTGTCTGGCATGGACCTGAATTTCTCTGAGACTCACTTTCCTCATTTATTCACTAGTTTTGATGGTGCTCCCTGGCCTGCCCCTCCACTACATATGAATATGGGGGAATGTACTGTCTACAAGTTTTTGTTGATGTCATTGGCATGGTTGGTAAAATTGATAGTGGTAGAACAGTGACAATGACTAAGTGCTAAATGCTAAGCATAAATTGTGCACTTAAAGTTTCTCTAGGGTCGAGGAGATAGCTCTGTGGAATAAGTGCTTGCCTGGCAAGCACAAGGTCCTGAGTTTGATCTCTGGTACCATCCAAAGGTAAATAAATACTTTGAGCTAAAAGTTAGTAATAATTCATTCACAAATGCAGAAATTATGGCGAATGAAGGAAGTTTTCAAAACATCAGCTATATGGCTTTTCTGTGATACCAACCCACTTAAGTTTTGTAAATTAGCAGTTCAGACTGAGTATGCTAGGCTTGAATTTATGGTTTTCCTGCTTCAAACTCCTACACTGCTAAGATGAGAAGGGTGTCATACCCAGATAATTTTTAAGATTTATTATTTGTTTTTTGTGCCATGTTTATCTACATCAGGTGCCCACAACAAGAACAGAAGCCCTGGCAGCTCACGTGGTTCTTTGTATGCAAAAACATAAATGAATGGCTTTCCATTTCAATGAAAGACAAAGGTCAAAGTAAGGTCCAAGGTCAAAGACAAAGGAAATGCCACCTAGACTGTTAGAGGCATCCATGGCATCCAATCAGAAGGCTTCTTTTGAAGGGGAAATGTGATTACAGACACACTGAGATTATCAAAAATTCTAAGAAGAAATCCAGGTGGGAAATCAGACAGCAAGCTGGAACATATTCCTGCCTTCTTAATGAGCTAGAAAGGAAATTAATGATGACTCTAAGGTGGCAAGGTTCCTGAACCCATCTTTGATAATCTGTCTTTTGCCAGAAAAAGAAAAAAAAGAGGAGAGAAGAAATGTAGACAATTAGGAAGTAATTAAGATCTCACAGAAGCAGCTATGACAGGGAGCAGTTAGGGGAATACTCAGCGATGGGGGGAAAGCACAAATCAGCAGGCCGGACAGCATGTATCCTACAGTGTTCCAGGAGAGAGCTAATACAGTTACTGAAGCACTTACAATTATTTCTGAAAAGTCACAGAAGATCAGCAACAAAACCTACACTTAAATTTTTAAAAACATAATGTCATATTGATCTTTTAGACAGAAGAGGAAAACTACATGAAATAGAAGCTTTAAGAACTAACAGAGGGGAAAATGGGAAAAAAACGTGCATTTGCAGCGAATATGTGCCAGGCATTTTCAAATCTGGTGTTCCGGCCGACCACCCACTCAGCCTTCCCATCCCCCAGACCAGGAGGCAGCCTCACCTTGGTCAGCAAATCCTCCAAGGGCAGCCGCTAATCGCTACCCAAGCTGAGATCCAACTCCAAGCTCTGTCTCCTGCTGGCAGGGCTGGTCTTACCATTTTTTATTACTCTTCTGCAGCAAGGATTAACAAATTGGACAGAACCCAGGAAAACAAAGGAATTATAAGCCTGTGCCAAGCCAGAGCTAATAAAACAACGACGACAACAAAAATTCACAGATCAGAGTCCACAGACATGAGAGTTTTTCAAAAGAATGACACAGACAGTGGATATAAGGATCACAAGATGACTTAATCTGGATCAGGATGACTCAAAGAAGAATTTATTTCTTGAAAAATAAACTCCAATGGACTGGGACTTGCATAGCAACAAGTCTTGAAAATTAACTCAAAGGCAGTAAAGAAAAACATGATGTTGAAAATAATTCAAACACAAGAGAAGACATCACATCTGGTAGAGTCCAAAGGTCCTACTATGCCATTTTCTTAATCTTCCTTGCTAATGAACAGTGTGCCTGGTCAGAAGTGGACTAACCTATAGGAGAGCCTTGAAATGAGGTTGTATTCTCAGGCCTTCAGTTAATAAAAGAACAAAGTGAGATTTTCCTTACTGGGAGCATTTACTACAGGTAAAGAGGGGCTATGTGTAAGTATTGAACAAGAAAGCATTTGACTGTACATATTCCTGAATACATAGGAGAGGCAAATGCCATCAGTGCAAAGCGGGGCAGGTTCTGCCTCGCCTCTGTATCCCCCATGTCTCTCTGTTATGGCTTAGATCAGGGATGGACCCCAAAACCTCAAGTGCTTATAAAGAAGTTTGGGGAAAGTCATTGAATCCTAAGGCTGAGACTGATGACTTTCTATAAGGAGGCACTGTTTGGTCAAAAGAGGTGGGTCACAGGAGAGTGACCAGGAAGGCTACACCTTCTTTCTCGAGTCTACGATTCTCTCACAACCTCTCCTCCATGAAGTGGTGGTCTTCAGGTGGTGTGCTCCACCATAGAGCAAGTATTTAAGACACTTTCTACTTACATGAACCAGCAAGCCCAACTTTAAAATCAATCCTTCCTCTTCTGGCTCTCTGCAGATCTCCAGTTCATGATAGTCTAGATCAAGCTCCATCCTGTCACGACTCAGTTGATGCAACCAACACCCCATGCAAAACTGTGCAGAGGAGCTGTGTTAGATCCTAAGGACAGGGTGGTGGGCAAAGGTGTGGATGCTGCCCTGCCCCCCAGAGCTCATTCTGGGGGGAGAGATCTGACGCAGAGTTTGCACAGTGTATTCACTTAACCTCACTTAAATTTATACTTGGAGGGTTATTATCTTTCTTGCAGATTTAGAGACACTGCCCCAGGGTCACAGAGCTAGCAAATACCAGCGCTGGCATTCAGGACTCTGACTCTGGCACAAAAGCTCATGTTTTTTTCCATTGAACTACTCAAGCTCACCGAAACCTTCCACAATCCGTATCTGTATTCGGGTTCACAGCTATGGGCCAAGGAAAATAATAACTTTCATGATTCAGCATCTATTTAATGTTAGGCTTTTTACTTAACAGATGACCTCCTCTACTCTTCACAAATCCTCTTACAGTGTCTTCATTAGCTCCATGGCACAGGGAAGAAATAGAGATTAACAGAGGCAAAAGTGTTGTCCCTATCTTGTGGTGCAGAAACAGGAGATTCCAGCTTCAACCTATAGATCCTAAGAAAGCTATTGTTTAATGAAGGTAAGTATTATTCTTCCCTTGCTGCTGTAATGAATTATCACGAACTCTGTGGCACAAAAGAGTGCATATTTATTATGGTGCAATTTTGGAGGTCAGAAGCCCCAAATGGGTTTTAATTCCACCTCACTCACAGCGTCAGCAGGGCTGTATTTCTTACTGGAGGCTTGTGTGAGAGTCCATTTCCTTGCCTTTTTCTCCCGCTGGATCTGCCCTCTCAGGCTCACACTGGCTCCACCAGCAACAAAACTCACAGAAGAGTGCCTCCGAATCTCTTTGTCTCTCAAACTATACATCACTTTCACTAAACTTAGCACTACTGGCTGACTCTTAGGAGGCCCTCCGTGATAACACAGGACCCACATAGATAGTCCAGGGAAATGTACCTAGTCCACAATCCTCAACTTACAACTGCCAAGTTTCTACAGTAATATTTCACAAAATATTTTTTATATATTTTTTTGTTTTCAGTTTAATTTATTCTGTGCCATGAAAGTTAAAACATACAAACTTTAAATATAGTACTGACCAATTTTAAAAACACTGAAATGATCATTTGTACACACTCCTCACCTTTAATTTTATATCTTGTTCTATAAAGATACTGCTAACACACACAGTTCTAATTCCTTACAAACCTAGTTGTTGAACAGCAAGATGACATTGCAGCACAGCACAGCACAGAATGTTTCCTTCAAGAAACCACACCAGCAGTATTTGGTAAAGGGTTATGCATAGAACTGAGTTGCCGGGTTACGTATTCTTTTTTTATATTTTACATGATCATATTAATTTTCTTTTTAGCAATGTTTATTACCTTTAATAAGAAATAACAGCCAGGCATGGTGGCTCACGCCTATAATCCCAGCACTCGGGAGGCTGAGGCAGGAGGATCAGTGCGAGTTCGAGACCAGCCTGGGCTACAAAAGTGAGCTCAAGGCTAGCCTGAACTGCATAGCGAGACCCTGCCTCAAAAAAAAGACAAAAAAAAAAAAAAAGAAATAACATTGAAACAGTTTGAAAACATGTTAGTGGAACAGCCACAATAATTGATTCAATGTGTATTGTTGTCTTTATAGTAGTTGTCCAGAATAAAAATTGCAGAAATGATAACATCTCTAAACATTATTGATACAAATATTTATTCTCATTGAACTAAGAGAAAGTAGTTGTGTACAAAGAGCAATATTCCATAATAGTAGTGGGTTATTGGCAGAACTGGCAATATCAGAAGCTGTTGACTTGAGCCTTTTATAGCTCAACATACTAACCTGGCTTTACTTTTTATGCCCTGTGGTTAAACTTTTCTGCTGGGTGGTTAAGGCCAAGTTAAAGCGAGACCTATAAAATAAAACATGTAACTTTTGTATCTGACTAGGTCAGTCAAATCCCTTCAGGATTTACCCTGGAACTATTTACAGTATTTTACAGAACTTTTGTCATTGTCAGCCATCTGGATGAGTCACAGTCATTGCTTGACCAGTTTGCTCTCTGTGCAAGCTTGAGAGAATGTTTTCTCTCTAGGTGATCTCTTTAGGCACACTATACATCATTATCGATCCCTTTACTCTACGGCCTCATAATCTTCTTGAAAAGAAAATTTGGAACACCACTGAGTTATAGAATGTTACAGTCCAGGTTCTCTTATGTCCTGAGTCCTCACTGACCTTGAAGGGCTAGGGCCAAAATATTGGCTATCCTTGTAGCCCTTCTTTTTCTCTAATTTTTGGTTTGCAAACTTAAGTTCTTAACCCTCCAAAAGAGAAGCTTAATGATACTATCATCACTGTCTTTCTAAATATTAAATGCTTCAGACTTAATATGGAACTGGTATTTTCTATCAATCATTGATAGTCTAATAATATCCCTAACTTACAACTGCCAAGTTCTTCTGGGAACATTTCACAAAATATTCATAAGTAGTAGGATTAAGTTCTGGACATCTTAGGGATACCACTATTCAGCTTAACAATGGATGACCGAAGCACTCTTACCTATAGCAGAAACCATAACTAACAAGCCCATGTTTTTGGAAAAAAACACTAAAGTTCACAGAAGGAAAGAGTGTGCTTGAAGCCATGTGAGTAAGTGGCCAGGCAGGCATCTGATCCCAAACTTCCACTTCCAAGTCCGTTTTCTCCCTTACCATAGTACATAGCTTCTAGGACAATGTCAACAATGAATCACTGGTCACATTCCAAAGAAAACTTCACCAAATAAAAGTGAATGATTTGCAAGACACTCAGTGACCCTCTGGGTTGATTATAACTGGCTGGGGATGATCTGCCACATTGCATCTGCAGAGAGATGAAGGGGTTGGAAGTGGGGTTAAGTGCACACTGATGAATGAAGGTAAAGCTTAACCTTGTCAGGAGCCCAGTACAGTGGAGCTAAAGCCTGCCTAGATCATGCCACATGGTCTTCCAATTCTGGGTGTAACCAGGTTGTATCACTTGTCTGGGATCAGCTTTTGCATTTTACAATAGGTGTCTCAATGTCTTTTTGGAGAGAATAAGTGACATAGCACCCATGATGTATACAGCATTACCTGCAGAACACTGTAGGAGCTCCGATGGAGGTGGGCAGCTTGGTATTCTCTTCTTTGTCCTCACTGAATTTTAAGAGAAAGAAACAAAGATGTATGGGCTTTATTTGGGAAAAAAAAAAAAAATAAAAGGGCTGATAACTGTGCAACTCATCTTTCAAAAACCAACCACTCCCACCTTGTGCCTGTGTGCAAGGCTCAGCTGAAGGCTTAGAGGCACAAGGAAGACAAAAGAGGGAGAGCAGGCAGGGAAGGGAAAAATGCAGCCATCCATCAGGAGCTGAGAGGATAAATGCAATGCATTATTCAACAGGTTCAGTGTTGGGTCTCTGCTAGGAGTTGGTGAGGGAGTTAGGAGATCCTTTGAACTCCTAAGGACTTGGCTGATATCCAAGCAAGGCCAGATGCCACAGCCCCTATTAGTCAGCTGTTTGTCAGCCCTTGACAGTCCACTGAGAAGTTTTCAGGAAACTCAAGGCTCTGAACAGAGCACAAGGTTAATCAAGCCACCTCCCCATTCTGGGAAGGCCTTTTCTATAGCCCTCTCTTGGAAACCATGCAGGCATTCGACTGCAGGAAACCAGGCACAGCAGGCACTTAAGGCAGGACCTGGATCACCTGTAAACAGCATTGCTAATGATTCACACAGTGTGGTTTGAAAGGTGATGGGCAGTGTTCTACACCAGCAAAAATCCCTCCCCATTAGTCACAGCATATAGAATTCCACACCAACCCTTTCCCCTCTCTTCTGTTTGAGTGCAAACTGGTACATTGTCTTTGGAGTGCAATTCAGCAATATCTATGCAAATTGGAAATGCCCATCTCTTTCACCTGATAATGCTGCCTCTTGGTACCTAACCCACAGAAATGTAGAGGGCAAAAAGCTACAGATTATGAAAAAGTTCACTGTAGCAAACTTTGGAGAATAGACGCAACATACACGTCCATCAATAGGAATGTATCAATAGGAAACAAGTTGCAGTCATCAATACCACAGAACAAGGTCATTAAAAATAATGAGGTAGATCCAAGTGTTCAAATAGGAAAGATTTCCAGTCATTTTTAAATGAAAAAATATACACACATACAAGTTTCAGAAAAATAGAGTAAGGGCCCTGTGTATGAGGGGAAAGATAGATGTGCATCTGGGCTCACACATGCATAAGGATATAAACTGCAAAGGACACATAGCAAATAGTCAACTTCTGAGGTGGGAAGTGAGATGGAAAATGCGCAGTCTGTCACCTTTTATTCCATGTGACTTTATTGCTTATACTTTTACATAAAGAATGACTTTAAATAATGTGCATGTAATTTCGGAAAGTCTAAATTAAACAATGAAACGCATTTCCAACGGTGAAAGCAAGAAGAGGCCTGGCAGGTGGATATGAGTGCTTCATTTGTCAGATAAGGACTGTAGAAAGAGCAGGGAGGACCTGTCCAGGTTCATATAGCAAGTTTAGAAAATAAACAGAAACTTGCCTCCTCCTCCAGAGCTGTTTCTACCAACCTCAAGGTCTGGATCTATGGGTGTCTATGTTCTGAAGGCAAAGTTATACTGGATGGACTGGACCTCCATGTGCGCAGCATGCCAGAGCAGTGAGGAGGCAGGAGGCTCCCTTTACATGGGCTGGTCTGCAGTTTCACCGAGGCTCTGATTTATTTTCAGTGTGGGGAAGATAGATACCCACCTCTTTCATAGAGATATCATGAGCATAAAACATAATTTTCCTCTATTCCTAAGTAATTTTCATCCTAATCACCTTGTTTTTCTGAAAAAATATGACAGTCTTGAGAAAACTTGAGACAGTTTGAACTTAATAATTAAGGGCTGTGGGTTATTTTCTGTCTTTCATTCATATAGTAGCTTTGGAGAGTAGCTGAAGACTTTCTCTTGGGTTTTCACCACACTGAATGTTCTGAATGTCTTAATGCTTTTCCTGTATATGAAGAAAAAGGGTGAGGATAGCTTAGGTCAAAACACTGCCATCGGAGCCAAAGAGTGTGACAGGCACCCTCGTGGCTGGGGTCCAAGTGAGAATGAAATGGCCAGCAAAGGAAGGGAAATGAGAGGCGCGATCTGAAAGAGGCAGAGGGGCTCAGCCACCTGCAGTGGGCAGGGACCTCTACTGAACTGGCCTCCACTGACCTGGCTGAATGAGTGGAAGTTCTATGTACAGAAGCTGCCGTGACAGGGTGAGGTGATAGTAATTGGCAAGATTCAAAAATATCTCCTCCACCGGCTTGCCCTAAATGCCTGGAATTCCACCATTAATCCTTCCAGTTAAGCTCCTGCAGTCCTTGGTTGGCATGTAAATGCTTCTCTAGGGAGGAATAATAAAATTTAATTCCAGTGAACAAGCATTTACTGACAGTAGCTTCAAAGCAGCCACATGTGAGGCTTGGTAGGGTATCTAAAGATGGGTAAGACACTTCTCTGTCGTCCAGGAGCTTATGGCCCATTAGGAACATAAACACGTGTGCTGAACGACTTACTGAGGAAATTGAAAAAAATAAGATAACATGGGAAGACGGCTTCTTCATTGTTCTCTCCTCTGAGTATTTTATCAAGAGCTGGATTATAGTACTATCATGGGGGGGGGGGGCTTCCACGGAAAGGACTGAAATATCTGTGCCTTAGGAGTAATATACCAGGTAGCTGTAATGGTTTCTGAGTGAATGAGGAGGAGTAGATCGATGTTTTTAGAAGAGCGTTTTACAAACATCAGTCTGACAGTTCTGTGGAAGATGGATAAAAAGAGGCCAGGCTGAAGGCCAGGAAGAAATATGAGATGCTACTGAGAATGACTCTGGGAAGGAAGAACGTGCAGGATATAAGAGTAGATGGTGGGAAAGGCAGGCTCCAGAAAAGGCCGGGCTCCAGTGAGGTCTTCATTCAGTAGCAACTATGACACTAGAGTCTCTAAACACAACAGCAGAATGATCTGTTCTCCTTGAGCCTAGCTTTGAGGGCGGGGCTTCCTGGTGATCTGACATAAACATCCGTATCACTCAATAAACACAAGTGTACCGGAGGAAAAGGTCAGTGGATGCTCTGGAAAAAACGAGGTCTGGGGAAGTAGAAGGAAAAGCCACTGAAGGAGCAATGTCTGATCTGTACCTGAAGGCTAAATAAGAATAAAACAGGCAGAGTTGGAGTGCTGGATGGTACAGCCTGCACTTAGCAAGTGGGTGGGCCTGAAACTTCATCTCCAGGCCCAAAGCAAAAGGAATGCTCAGCAAAGGAGCTATTGCATCATACTGCTAGAATGGTTATAATAAAGAAGACAGGCAACAGTCAGTGCAGGCGACGGGATGGAGGAAGCGGAACTCTGACGCGCACCTGGTAGGATGCGGAGACAGTGCAGCCATGCTGAGAACTACTCAGCAGTCTCTTGAAATGTTAACCAGAGAGTCACCACAGTACCGCAAAATTCCACTTGGAAGTGTACTGTGTGCTCAAAGAAAATAAAAATACACAGTGTGTCTTAGTGGCTTTTCTCATTACTGAGAACCTCTGAAGTTAAAGGAAGAAAGGTTTATCCCCAATCTGTAGAAGCGTCAGTCCATAATCACGTGGCACCAAGGCAGAGGCACGTGGCCAAGGGGCACAGTCCAAGCTGATAGAACACAGCAAAGCAACAAGTGAGCACACCTTGGGGGCACAAACTTCTTTCTGCCCTTTACATTGTATCAAGCTTAATGGGATTAGGGTGTTGCCGACTCAGTCAGTGGACTGATCCACCCATCATTCTTAACCTCACCATTTAACTCAAACACACCCTAGCTTTAGCTGCCTCTGGAAAGCTCTGCCTCCACATCCACACAGGGCTCTGGGGAGACACATGCCACAAGGTGTGGTCCCTCAGCTCATGAACGTGCTTCCCTTGGTGACTCCGGTTACAAACACAACTGGATAACAAAGAAATCAAATCCATGTTTAGGTGCAACGTGGACCTTCTGGAGAAATTTATTTTGTTCTTATCCAGTTCAGTTCACAACCAGAATTATGGACAGAATTGAATTTGTGAACAAAAAAAGAGCCACTGTATATTCACATCAAACCTGTGCAGAAGCATCTGTAGAAGCTTTACTGTAATAACCAAAAGTGGATGGGCATAATTCAATGTCCATCGATATATGTTTGGATAAATAAAATGTGGTAGACTAATATGGGGGAAGATTATCCAGCAACAAAAAGAAGCTTAGCACCAAAACACATTGCAGCAAGGATGATTTCTGAAAATATTGCTAAATGCAATAAGCAGATCCTAGAAGACCATTTATTGAATGATCAAATTGAATTAAAATATCTTTCCTTTTGGGGGTGCGCATGGGAATCCAGTTCAGGCCCTCACGCTTACCAGGCAGGTACTGCACTGCTGAGCTCCATCCCCAACACTCAGCTGACGTTTCTAGAAGATGCCCAGCCCTAAAGATAGAGAGGTCAGTGGCTGCAGTGGGAGGAGGGAAGGAACTGCTGTGATATTTCTTTGGACGTAATGAAATGATCCAAAATTAACAGTGATAGTGTTGCGCACAAGTTTATGATTATACTAAAACCCACTGAATTGTATACTTTGTGTAAAACAGTGAACTTTATGGTATGTAAAATATATACCAATAAAACATTTTTTAAAGTAATGAACTAGGTGAAGAGGGTAAAACTAAAAGTAGTGTTCTTTCCAGGGGGAGGACGCTATGGAACTAATGAGAGCAGGAGAGGTGAGGTTCGGAGGGAGAACGGAGGTCAAGGTCCATGGCGCAGCACCGGAGACCGTGGAGGGCCACAGCACAGGAGGCCAGGAATACAGAGATCCATCGTGGGTAGGAGGGGACTTGGTCTTCACCTCCTAGATGACAGGATGATGGCAGAGAGCCTTAGGTAGCGGAATCATTATATTCTTTGCCGTATTCGGCAGAATGAGGCAGAGGGGTTTAGGGAAGACACCGCACTGCCCAGCTGGCATGCGTCCGAGCAACAGAAGAGGACAAATAGGGATAGGGCAAAGGGAGCAGCGTGAGTCTGTGAAGAGAACACGCCACCCCTAGGCTTGGCAACTGCGCGCTAAACGGGAAGACTGGTGGGCTTGGGGAAATCAAGCTGCCTGAGCTGAACAGACATTTATTAAGGGTCTTGTATGTGCCAGAGACTGAACAAGGCAGTCCACACAAAAATAAGGAGGGCATTTTCATTGCCCCCCGTATTTAGAGAGAGAAGCTAAAGCTCAGTGTCTTAGTTACTTTTAACGCGTTGCCAGGACAAATATACCACACTCAAAATGAAGGAAGGAAAGGTTTCTTTAGCTCACAGTTTGTGGAGGTTTTAGTTCACACTCGTCTGGCTCCAAGGCAGAATGACACAGTTCTCCGGGAGCAGAAAACAATGAAGAGCAGAGGAGGAACAAGAGCTGTGGTGCCCATGAAGCCTCTTGCTTCCAAATTCTGCAGTGATGCTCCCCTGTTAAGATCGGAGCTTCTCCAAGGAAGGGGGCGGGGCGGACAAAGTCTTCCTCAACTCCTTTTTATACACTTTTTGTGCTGAGTCACTCTAGGGTGGCCTATCTGGCCCTGGGGTGTACCAAATCACACCCCAGGGAGGGACCAATCCAGCTCCAGGGCAGGGCCTCAGCCTCCTGCAGAATGGGGCCCTCACAGCCCTGAACCAGCAGAGCTGATCCAGCCAAGCTTCCTCAAGTTGACACAATGTATCAGCTACCACACTCAGGTAGGCTAATATGTTGTCCAAAGCGTACAGGGATCCAACGGAGTCTGAAGAATTTAAATCCAGGTGCATGCAGTGTCCCTGTTCTCGACCTCTTTGCTCTATGCTGTGCTTCTGAGTTAGGGACAGAAAATGGCTTTGAACACACACCAACTTCCATCTCCTCGTAGTGACTGCCCGGAGTATGAACTTGAGACTAACGCTAACTCCAGCTCCAGGCCCCGCAGGAAAATAGACTGGAACTGAGCAGGAGCACAGGCCACGAGTACTGGAAGAAGCAGCAATGGGGAAAGTGCGCCGAGTCTGCCGCTCCTGCCCGGGCGCTCCAGGGAGGGAAGTACAGCATGAGGCTGAAGACGTCGTGAGCGGCCGCCGCTGCCCCATGAACACAGCAGAGACGAGCCGCAGCAGCGCTGTGCTGAGCCAAGTTGGTGGAAACAAGAGTGCCTGTTTCCGGGAAGCCCTGATAGCAGAGGTGGTAGGCTTCGGGGGCTGGACAGCTACTGTCACAACCCCTCACGCCTGCCAAGAAGGTGTGCAAACAGCCACAAACTATGTAAACAAATGAACACGGCTGGGTTCCAAGAAAGCTATTTATAAACTCAGAAATTGGCATTTCACATAACTGTTAGGTGCCACAAAATACCTCTCTTCTTTGGATCTTTTTTGCTGTCATTACAAAAGTATACAGAACCACTCCTTTGCCTACAGGTATAAAACCTACATTTGGGCTACCTTTGCATAGCAGTCCAAAGCTGATATATCAGGAAGAAAGAGAAAGAACACACAAATATTTTTTCTCTTTTCTTTCTTTTTTTCTTCCTTTCTTTCTTTCTTTCTTTCTTTCTTTCTTTCTTTCTTTCTTTCTTTTCTTTTCTTTTTTTTTTTTTATGGTGCCAGAGATTGAATTCAGGACCTTGTGCTTGCTAGGCAAGCACTTATTCCACTGAGCTATCTCCCCATCCCAAAAATACACAAAATTAATTACAAGTTACAGATATTGAACCATCGAATATCCATAGGTGCATAAAGCCTGCCATAGAGAGGGCACCAAAAACTGTGACATAATACAAGTGTTCTCAGTCATACATAGTTTTCACAACTTACTGCATTGTGCTCTTGAGGGTCATGCATTTCTCTCTACATAAGTTTAACTTTAGTTTCGGAGTCTGAATTTTGAAATGAAAGCATGCCGAGGTTAGCGAGATGACTCCTTGGAGGAAGTATCACTTCAGTAAGCCTTCAAGAATTGCTCTCAGCCTCCGAGGTACAGGAAGGGAAGGAGATGTCGAGGGGGTGTCCGGTAAAATTCAATCACGGCTCAAACACAAACACACAACTGGTAAGGAAATTCTATTCTGCAAGAAGCAATGGAAGTGCACCCTCATCCACCTGCCTTATTCTCCAAAAGCTCCAGCTTAGAAATAATTGCCTCGCAGAATAATTGGGAGATGCAGTCTGGGAGCCAGTACAAGTAGAGCCCAGTGCAATTTGGGGAGATTTGTTACGCTCAGCTCCCTTCTATCAATTCCAGAGGCTCAGATGTTCCTGACCTGGTGCCTGGTGTATTGTGAAAACAGCTTTTATTTACTGCACTTCCATTAAAAGATGAAATCCACGAACAGGGGCTCACAGGCCAGAAAATCACTGCTTATGTCTCCACTTATCTCTCGGCCACGGCCAACAACTTGTCTCCTTGGCGCCTGGGTCTGGCCTCAGCAGCCAGCTGAGCTGCCTGGGAATATCCACAGAGTGCGGGAGCTGAGATCAGGGTCACGGCTGGGGTGAGGAAGGTGGCAGTGAGCAGAATACCGGGCCGCAGAGGATTGCTCTGGATGGGAAGAGGAATGGGTGGAAGTACTACTAGGATTTTACAGCGCACCAAGGTGCCCTGGGGCATGTAAGGATAGGGTTGGGCGGTAGAGTGGAGGAAGCTTTAGGGTGGGCTGGAAACTCAGAGACATTGCAAAACCGAGTAGCTTCTTTGCCTTCGTGAAGCCCTGGCTCTCCTACAGCACCGTGCGTGCCAGCCTCACAAATATAGAGATTTCTTTCTGGTCAAGTATTGTTTTGTGGCCAGATAAATAGCACCTTATGTGGAAGTGGTCCCTGCCCACCTCGGCAGAGCCTTCCTCTTCCATCTTGGAATCAGGAAAGGAGGTGAAACTAAGAAAGCTCTTTCTGCTCTGATCCACTCCTGGATCTCCCTCCAAGGATGAGTAATGGAGCAAGGCCACTTCCCTTGGGCTGTGGTCTCCAAGTTCTTCCCTGCCAGAGCTACATTTATGACCATTTCGCAAGGCTCTGGCAGATTTGGGTATCAGCTCTCAGCCGCTCAGAACAACCAGGACATGTGTTTCACTGTTTGCGTCAGATTAAATCTTGGGATTATGGTCAAAGCCACGCCGCTCTTTGGCTTTTCAGTTCAATTATTGGCAAAGTGGATGGACAGTGAAGGGTGGGAGGGTAGATGCATGAGTGACACACGGCCTGGTCCGTAAAGGTGGAGTAAGTGGATAAATAAAAGGATGGCACAGCAGTAGAAATGCCGAGAACAGAGACACAGGCGGATGACCGTGCAGAAGCAGCACCCGAATCCCCCTTACCTTAGGTGCAGTGTACTCAGCGCTCACTATGAAAAATGGCACTGTAATTTCAGAATTTCCGAAGCTTTCCAGAACCTTCAGTCCACGAAATAATACATAAGGGCCAGTGAGACAGCTCAACGGACTAAGCGCTTGTTTAGGCAAGTGCAGGGACTGGGGTTCTGTCCCCTGCACCACATGCAGCACGTGTCTTGCCCCCCGAGAGCACTGGTCAAGCCACCAAGAGTGAGTGTGGAGGCGCACACCGGTAATCCCAGTGCTGGGGAGACTGAAAACAGGAGGATCACTAGGAGCCTGAGCTGCGTAGCGAGGCTCTGCACTGGATCCATTAAAATAATAATAATAATAAATAGATAAATTAAATAAATAAAATAAAAAGTAAAAGATCTTGGAAAGGAAGAAGGCAAGGGATAAGAATGGAAGAGTGTGTGTGTGTGTGTGCGTGTGTGTGTGTGTGTGTGCATGCACGTGCGCACGCACAGAGTGCACACACAGGTGGCATTAGTAACTGCTTAAGACCAGGCGGTGTTCTGGTAGGTTGAGGCTGTACAGCTCAACCAAGCAGGCATAAATCTCTACCCTTCTGTTTGCTGTCTGCCTGGGAAAGACAGGAACCAGCTAAAGAATAGATCTCGGGGAGAATGGGACAGAGACACAGAGAATGAGAGTGGGAGAAATGGTGATGAGGCAGAGGGAAAAGAGAACAAAATAGTAACAAAAGCTCAGTTGGGCACAGGGGTACAGCACTCTCTACAGCCAGGAGTTCTGGTCCTCGGTTAAAATGATGACACTAGCTGAGTACTCCATGGTGGCAGAGAACACCCACCCAGGAGGCTTTGTAGCCAGCCCTGGCAGGGTGAGGGCAGCCTGATAAGCAGCACAGGGGCAATGATGCCTTGCCCAGGGTGCTTGGAGACGGGGCAAATGGGGCACCTGAAACCCAGGCTCATTCTCCCCTGCTAGCTCTAAGTTGCTAAGGTTACCTCCTCAACTGCCTAATTAGAGAAACTGTCGCTCTTTGACAGAGATCAGGAGGAATGGAGAAAAGAAAGGAAAGCAGATATTTCAGCAAGACAAAAAAATAAAAAATAAATACACAAAGACGTTCCCACAATCACAGAAAATGGGCTTCAGTCAGAGGAGACTGTCTGAACAGGGACCACCCCCTTATGAGCTAGGAGAGGCCTGGAAACCATGGCTATATTCTCAGGAAACAGGAAGCTGCCAACAGCCTCCCCTGGAAGTTCAGAGCATGTGGAAGAAGGGAGCATGCACCCATTCTGCTGCTGTAGTCTGGCAAATGCCAGGGACTCCATAACAGAGTTACCTTCTTTGGGCCAAGCCAAGGGTTAACCAAGATGACAGACAGGTCTGTTCTGGGCAGGGACCCAACATCATGGAAGTCATGTCATGGAGACCAGGAATGAGCTTGAGCTATCTTCAGACAGTGCTGTGTGACGGATGGGGCGTGGGGTGGAGCAGGGAGCTGGGACAGGTTGTGGAAGGCACTGATGCCAGCAGAATGTCTCCCTGGCTGTGCCGGATGCCAGTTCTCAGTTCCCCTGCCCCCTGGAGCACCACTGAAACGCCCAGGGCACACAGCCCATAAGCGTGCCAACAATGGCCTGTTCTGAGTTCCTCCTTGACTTCTTCCTCCCTCCCCCTCACATTTCACCTTTGCCCAGTCTGAAAGGCAATACTCTGGGGTGAATGCTACATTATTCTTTTCCATGAATCCCATTGCTTCATGGGAGAAAGAGGAGAGTCCAGAAATGATCAAGCTCAGAGTTCAGTCTCAGCCCTGCCACTGACTGATCGTGTTCTTCCAAAGTGGTTCATTGGCTTCTCTAAGCCTCCTAGTCCTTACCCAGCTGACCTTCTGGGGTATGACATGGATTCAGTTAGACCCTGAAAAGCTCTTCTTCCTATGAAAATGAGAAACCTGAGGCTTGGATTTTTGTACTATTTAGCAATCCATCCCTGGCCTCTAGCTGTGAACCTAGTATAGATGACAGAGTGAGCAGTAAATGTTCACTGAGTTGTTGAACCTTTCCTTTGTGACCTATATTATACAGCACTGTGTTTCTTCATTCCACAAATACCTTTTATTGAATACAATAAAAATATGATCCCTGCCTTCACTGGAAAATAATGGTTATCAAATGGAAATAAATGTATAATGAAAATATCTAAGTACTACTTAAGCAGAAGCTTATACATGAAATAGGGAAATAAGGTCTAGGCTGAGAGATCAGGAAAGGATTTTCTCAAAGAGTGACATTAATCTAAAAATCTAAGCAATCAGCCGGAGCCATTCAGATAAAAGGAGAAGGAGCTAGACATTTCCGGATGAAGGAAGCATCTCGTGCAAAGGCCCAGAGGCAGAAGCAGAATGTTTCGTTAGACAAATTAAAAGAAGATCAGCAGAGATGGGACATCAGGGTGGCAGCAAGAGTGGCAGGATATAGGCGTAAGCCCTCAACAGAGCTGGCTCCAGGAGTCAGCACTCTGCCTGGAATCACCTCCACCAGGCAAGGCCTCCTTCTTTCTGGAAGCCAGGCTGAGTTGTGACCTCCACGGACTGGGCTAGCACGGGAGCTCACCAGCTCACCGCCAAGTCTTCATCCTCGCAAGGTAAACAGAAGGCAGCTGCATCTGCATAACTCTTTCCCACATCACTCAGTCCTCTCGATAGAGTCTTTATCCCACCCTCAACTGAAAGGCTTTATTTTCCTACAAACGCTACTGCAGAAAATACCATAGGGCCAAAGGGTACCTAAGTTTACTTCATGGAGCTCAAGAACCATGTCAGAGTTCAGAGAGGTTCAGTAAGCAAGGACTTCAGCCCGCCCACCCCTTCTCCCTTCCTCGGGCCTATACCACAGGACCCCAAGCCCCTCCTGTAAACTGACTCTGCTCGCATAAACAGGGTGGGTTTCTGTTGCTTGCACCCTGACCCACAGAGTACAGGAAGCAGGATGGGATCCCAGGGGTGCTCAGAGAGCTGGAGCAGACCGAGCTCACACATCAGAGCTCTCCCACCACAGCACACGAACATGTCTTGGCTGGTAAGTCTGCAGCTCCGTGCTCCTGAGCCCTCAATCCTTTCTATCCCTCTTTGTCTTTCAGCCTCTCTTCCCCAAGTCGTCTGGGGACTAGAATTACGGTTGCCTGGCATCCTCGTCATATCCTCCAGCAGAGCTCACAGGCTATCCTGCCCTTGGGGCTCACTCTTCAGGAATCTGACATCAGTTACCCCTCATTGGCCATAAAATAACAGATTGAGTGGGCAGAGAAACAAGTGTAGATGGTATGCCAGGAGCTGGAACTTGAGCTGAACAATAACAAGATAAATTCTTAACTGCGTCCTGCTGTGCTACACCAATGGCAGGCGTGTACCTCTCCCCCACACCCAGGCAAGGATTAAAGGAATCTTTTGCAATTTTCCCTGCTGTAGAAAGCACCTGTGAGTCTCCTGTTTCTGCTCCACTTTTCTCTTTGCTCACCATCTAAAAGCAATTTAATTTCCTATATGAAAGAAGCAGCAAAGGCGGCCAGCAGTGGGGGGCAGGGAGAGAGCTTGTGGGACTTTTCTTCAGGCTTGCTCATTGACTACAAAGCTGTTTCCAACAGTAGCAGAAGTCACTCCCAAGGCACTTGAAGGAGATGGGAACGCACAAGCCTAATTGCATTATACTGCAGTTTGACCAAGCGATCAGTAACTTTATTACAGAGAAAGAAAATAAAAATGACAGAGGCAAATTTAACTCATCCCTTCCCTTCCACGCAGGACTCCCACCACCAGCTTGAGAGCAAAGGAAATCCAAGGGAACACTGCTGCCTTCTTCATTAATATTCATTATTTCCAGCCCTGAAACCCCTTGAAGGAGGCGAAGGGGGAGTATGGGTAAAATATACCTGAACACCACCCAAACACCATGTTTTCCCAATGGCCTACTCACCATGAGGCAGGAGGAAGAAGTACTTTAAAGATCTACCTATTTATTCATTCATTCATTCATTCATTCATTTTTACTGAACTCTGTGAACCAAATCCTGTGAGAAGCACCGGCATTATCATGTTAAACAAAATGACAAGGTCTCTGTCTCTAAAGAGTTTGGCCTAGGGGCATCCAGGGACATCCAGCCTGTATAAAGAGATACCCAAATGCAATGGGAACCCCTGAATGACAAGGAAAGAGGATTGTGAGAAGGGTTTTGGATAGGTAGGTAAATGTGGGTACAGATTAAGATCAGTGGCCAGGGACACAGGGACAGTCTCGGTGGGGCCCCCAACAAGGTAGAGAAGTGCAGCAGAGGTACAGGCTAAGGCAGGCAGGGCCTGGCCTGGAAGGGGCTCTCATGCCACATACACTCGGCATCACCCAGGGAAGACACACACACACACACACACACACACACACACACACACACACAGAGCTTGGGTTCAACTCTGTTATTTTAAACTGACTGGCTCTGACATATTTTAGAGTTACTGTAATTTTACAGAAATGTTATTGTTATGGTTTATGTCTAGTTGTCCCCCCAAAGACTCATGGAGTCACTGGGCAGGGACTTCTAGAGTTTGAGACTTGATCCATGATCCCTGAGATTATAGGTTTTAGTACTGATGGGATTATGGGTGGAAGTATTTCTGGGATTATGGGTGTAGCCTAGGGCGGGAGCTAAGGTGGAGAGCCTGAATGTAATATAAAGAGCGACAGAGAGACAGACTCAAGCTGTTGCTGTTGCTCTGCTGCTGTGTTTGGTTGGCTACCTCTGCCGCCATTTTGTTGCTGTTCCGCCGCCATGAACTGGATGCTCTCTGCTCTGTTCCTCTCAGCCTTGGGCCAGCCGAACATGGACTGAAACCTCCAGTAACTGTGAGCTAAATACAGCTTTCCTTCCTTCATTTTGAGTGTCGGGTATTTGTCTCGGCAACGATTAAAAAGTAACTAATACAGTTATGGAAGAGGACCGACAAGCGCCACAAGTGATCTGTCCCTGCTGTCCCCTCCCTGCAATCCCCCCCCCCCCGTTACATCTTATATTAGTGAGGTCATTCGCTGTAGAGATGGTGAGCCGGGATTCAGTCTTTCTTATCAACTACGCCTCCATGACCTACACTAGGGGTCTCTCCTCACAGGATGCATTTCAGCGTGTCTGACAAGTCCATAGCCACGCTGGTCCGTCATTATTGCATCACTTTGCATAGTGTCACAGTCCTAAATGTCCTCTGTGCTCTGCTTGGTCATCGTCCCAGCATTGGCTGCTCTTTATCCTGCTTCAACAGCCTAGCCTTTTCAAGAATGTCAGCACTGGGATCACAGAGTGCAGCCTTTTCAGATCGGTTTCTGCCACTTAGCAATATGCTTCCAACTTTTTTCTCCATCTTTTCTGGTGGTGTGATAGCTCCGACTGTATTATTTTTTGTTTCCCTGACAAATACCCACTGTCGGCATGCTCACAGTTTGTGAAGCTACTCACCTGTTGAAGGTTGATTCTGGGCAGATTTGGACAATACTGACATGGTGCTATAAACATTCAGATGCAGGGTTCCACGTGGACATAAGATGTCATCAACTTGCTTCGGTAAATACTGAGGAGTGCAATTGCTATGTCATATGGTAGCAGTGTATGCTTAGGTTTTGTTTCTTTGTTTTTTAAACTGCCAAACTATGTAACCCAGGTTATATGATTTAGTTGTCCTAGGGAAGATCCCAAGTCCTGACATATTTAAACATTTCCAAGCATTCTAATCCCTTTTGGTCTAGGTCAGGGAGCACATATTTCATTATAAGCACAACGAGAGGTCACCACAAACTTGCATATAGGCAGCATGGCCCACGGGCCCATAAAATCATTCTGCCTGCATGGGTTGAGAAGTACAGGATGTGAGGGGAAAGCAACACAGGGTCTCAGAGATCAATGTGAGGGCTACCAGGTTACAGAGCACAGAGGACAGTAACTCAGACCCCTAGGGACACAAAGTAAAGAAATGGATGGACTCCAAAGATCACCTTGGAAGGAAAATTAATACCCACTGATGATAAGATAAAGTTAGAACACAGGGAAACAAAGGGAGAAATCCAATCCTCTTCCAGCAGCAAACCAAAGTCTACCCTGGAAACAGGCACAGAAGGCTGTCCCTTTATTTTCCTTTCTGTTGCTATCTTCTCTTTCCCCTTCTGCTCCTTTGTTTTGTGTTTCTGTTGGTTTGTATCTGTTTTGCGATTCCCTTGTCTTAGTTGCTATTTTCAAAGCCTACTGGGCAGATACCCATATGGTCAAACTCAGGGTCTTCTACCCACACCAGACAAATGTACACTATTCTGGGGATAAGTCACATTTTTAATTGTCAGTTACAGCTGAGAGCTGAAATTTTAGAAGGAAGGCTTACTTACGAGGGTTTATCTGTCTTGCAACTTTTTTTTTTTTTTTTCCCTGAAACTCTCTAGCAGATGTTTTAATGCCCTGAGGAAAACAGCTTTAAAAAATGAGCTGGTGATGAACAGTGCCCAAGCAGCAGAGGAGGTTAAGTGGAAAGAACCCATCAGAGTCACGTGAAACGCTCTCAGAGTGCTTACAAAATGGGATGAAGGCTCCCATGAACTGTCTATCAGCAGCTCTCCCTGCATGGCCGGATCACACCTAAATCTAGCCAATGGTCAAATCTATGGAAGATCAAGGAAGTAGCCACTAGCCGGGCGTGGTGGCTCACGCCTGTAATCCCAGCACTCGGGAGGCTGAGGCAGGAGGATTGGTGCGAGTTCGAGACCAGCCTGGGCTACAAAAGTGAGCTCAGGACCAGCCTCAACTGCATAGCGAGACCCTGTCTCAAAAAGACAAAAAAAAAAAAAAAAAAGGAAGTAGCCACTGAGGCCCCTAAGGTCACTCCGGTCACTGGGAATCTCACTGGACAACAGAAGTGTCTCTGACGGGAGTAGAGAGGCTCTGGCGTTCCTTACAAGGGAGCTGGAGCTGCAGTCTGCAAGGCCCCACCCCACCCTGCCTCCAGCCCCAGGTCCCCTTCTTGCCTCCTCTTTGCTCCCAGGGCCGCACTGAAATGAGACTCAGGACAAGGAGCCCGGTCAGTGCTTGTGGGCACTGCCGTGCCACTCAGCAAGGGGTTTGGGGCCCTCTAAGGTGGGTAGATAGCAGTAACTGTTGCTGAGGGATTCTAGAGAAAACTCAGGATTGTGAGACAAAGATGTAAAAACGGCGACAAGAGAAGGACAGACAGACCTACAGAAGAACAGACACACACATAATGGAAAGAAAAGAGGGACATTAGGAGCAAAGCGAGTGAGAGGCCAGCAGTCTAGCTCAGTAGACTAAAGTTCCTGCTTAGGCAAGCATAGGCAAGATCAGGGATCAGGGTTCGATCCGGCACACCACATGCCATGCCATGCTCTGGGTGGGCTGAGCCAGCCAGAATCTGGGCATAGAGGCACACACCTATAATCCCAGCACTGAGGAGGCTGAAAACAGGAGGATCACTATGAGTCTGAGGTGTGTAGTGAAACTCTGGAGCAACCAAATATATTCAAAAATAATAATAATAAGAGTAAGAAGAGTTAATGTGATGGCACATGCTGATTATACTAGAACTCTGGGAAGCTGAGGCAAGGGAGAGAGAGAGAGAGAGAGCGCTTCTGCACTCCAAGCTCATGCTATCCCTCCCCAAGCAATGTTCTCAAGCGTTCTCACTCTCCAAGAAGCTCTCATGCATCTTTCACAAAACACCAGTGGAAGCCCAGACTCCCCATTCCTGTTGGACAGCTCTATCTTCAGGTGGCACACAGGTGCCTTGAGCGCCAACAACCCTCTTCCCGAGGCCCACCTGCTGAGCCGGGCTTGGTCAGGCTTTTGAGGGAAGGAGGTGGAGGCAGAAGGAAGGGACTGGCCAAACCATGACCCTGTGGGGCTCTGAAATTCCTACTGGTAAGTGTGATTAATGGGTTAATCTCAGACACCCTGGGTTCTAAAATATAGGAGACTTTGGAAATGAAATCATGTGATGCGACATTTTTACTAGCAAGCCTTAGTATGTTTTAAAAAAATAAATTCTTTGTACTTCCACCTTAAAACTAGGTTGTTTGAGGACTAAAAGCTAAACAGGTGTTGCTGGAAGTGTCAGTTCTGTCGACATTTATCGACGGCTATTCCATAGCAGGCCCTGTTTCAGGCAACAGGGGACAGAGAAAGGAACACTGTCGCCTGCTCCTCAGCGATCTCAAAGCTGACCCTGTGGAGCAGAACCTCTCACAGAAGTGGATGTCCTCCACCTCTGTGCTGTCCAGTATGCCAGCCCCATGGCCACATTTCACTACTCGTAAAACTGAAATCAGGATCGATCAAATAAAAACAAAGTTTAGTGCCTTAGTCAATCTAGCCAGTGCTTGATGGCCACAGATTGCTACCTTGTTGGACTCTGCATATAGATGATGAGATAAAAGATAAAAAATATGTACTTTACTGTAAGAAGGGGCCTGAAGAGATTCACTCATCAAGTTTCTTGAGTAAAGCAGTTCAAGGCTGAATCAGAGAAGGAAGGACTGAAGAATGGCTGCTTCCACAAAGGCAAAAGGAGCAGGTGTCCACCAGCAGCCATGCAGGTGGGCCAGGGCATCCCGGCGGGGGAGCCAGCTTGAACAAAACCACACAGATGGAAAAATACACTTGGTTTTCTGTGAATAAGAAACGTTCATTTTGGCTGAAGGGTGGACAAAGGAGCTGAGAGACAGAGGAGTAATAAATATGGGTGTGGTCCTTACGTAGAAGACTTGGCAGCCTCAGAGCTTGCTGTTACTCCTACCAGTAAGGAAGAGGCACTGAAGGGAGAGGCAACCCCTGGAATGGCGCATCAGGCAGCCTAAGGAATAATTACTTGAAGGTAGACACAGAAACGGTGCTGCATCACCTGGGAGTGCGGTGATGTAACCTGAAGAGACAGGAAAATGAGGAAGGGGCTGCTGCGGATAGAATCGAGTGCCAAAGGCCACAGGCAAGCCTCATATTGCTGGGAATGAGAAAGGCATCTGAAAGTCTAACTCTCATCGCAGAAGGCAGATCCCTGAAGTCATTTCCAAGGCAATATCTCTGCTGGGGAAAAACCTACCAAGAAAGATGAGCACTCCCAACCATTGGTCCACCCATTAACTTACAGGGCAGCATCCTTTCCTGCGCTTCCACCTCTCGGGACTGTCTTTTCCCTGGGACAAGATCCTGGAGAATTGAGTCAAAGAAAGGAACAGAGAAAACAGGAAAATGAGCCATACAGAAGAGATATTATAAAAAATAATAATAATAATAAATAAATAAAAATGTGCTCCTTGGAAGTCAAAACAAATTCCCAGTCATTCCCACTGCAGAAAATTCTATGGAGTGAGAGCCCCCAGTCAGGTTTTGAATAACACGCTGCACCGCATAAAGCACAAGAACTCTTGGTGGCCTACACATCCACACTGCCCTGTCATTACCTGCCCAGCCCTCCCCAGCAGATAAGCATGCTGGGATATCCACCAGAGGAGACAGCACCACCAGGATGGTGTTCTGAAGTTTGCCCTCAGAAGCATCCTCCATTTCCCAACTTTGGGAGACTTCGGGTGTGGCAGTAGCTTTCTGTGGGCCTCAACCTCCTTCTGTACAATAAGTAAGGTGGTTAGAGTGAGGCCAGAGGGCTCAAGCATTCTAAACCTGGCTCACCTGGAAGGTGGAGTTTCAGACTGCCCCTGGAGAACAGGCAGGGTTTAGGGTGCCCCTGTGAAATTGTGTATCAGCATGGAAAGGGAAAGGCAGTGAGGCAAAAATCTCTGCCCAGTGTGGGCACAGAAAGAAAATTGCTTACATTTCATTGTTTACACAAGTATGAAAAAATCCACCTCTGAACAAAGAAATAAGTGGAATACCCTGGCACCCTGGATGTCAGAGTGGAACGAGATTTACTGGCAACTGTACCCTGCTGTGTAGCCCGAGCGGGGTCACCGCGATGCGCCTACCACAGGCTCCCCTCACACAATGTTATGATGCCAAATAACATTGGAAGCAGTCGCTGTAGTGGCCCAAGAGGGCCACGAAGTCTAGGGAGCCCAGTGACTGCTGTTACTGACTCATCTCTGGAATTTGGTTCCCTCATCTTGAAATCAGTTGGCAAACTGCCATCAAAAAGCTCAACTACCATGATGTGAACGCCTCTGTGAGCCAGAAACACATGGATATTTTTTTGAAGAATTTTTTTATTTTATTTATTTATTTATTTATTTACTTATTTATTTTTCTTGTTTCAGAAGCTTTATTTGTTTACTCACCCATTTTTATGGCCGGCTCAGCCCGCCCCGAGGGCAGGGCTGGCGCAGCATATGGTGCCGGGAATCGAAACGCGGTCCTTGAAGCTGCCCAAGCTTTCCCAAGCAGGCGCTTTAGACCACTGAGCCATCTCGCCGGGCCCAACACATGGATATTTAAAGCTTTCAGCCGGCCTCCTCTCCACCCACTGCTGGATCAGCCGCCACAGGACATTATAGCTGCAGGGCGTCCAGGGCTCACCAACTACACACCAGCGATGTCCTTCTTCTTCAGGACTCCATGGACTTTGCTACCAGTTGTGTTGCATTTCTACAGGACACCAGTTCGCTTCTCCAACCTATTTATGCTCCTTGTGTTGCCTCTAGTTTTAAATTGTAATGCAATAGTGTCTAAATAAAAAATTTATGAGCATCCAAAGAAAATGGTTTCTATGAGGACTAAGCTGATTTCAGTGCTTAAAAAGTCACTTAAATATTGCTGTTGAGTTAGGTCAGGTGTAGCAACTATAAAAATTTAGAAAGGAATCATAAAACTCTAGAAAAATTACTTGGCAAGTATCTTTAAGTCCTCAGTCTTCTTTAATGAAACCAATGGTGGAGATCATATTTGGTGCATTACGAGCATGGTTTATGTAAGAAAAATGGCATGGAACGCCCGTCAGCTGCCTGGACTCAAAGGAGAGGCTCTGGCCCACATCCAAAACCTGGCAAAAATAAGGACAGTTATGTAGCTTAAGTGAAAACGCAATGTTTAAGGTACACCAGTATTTTTTTATGATTCTCCGCTTTAATAGACTTGCTACTCATTCCTCAACTGCCAGTCTACATCGCCTCACAGACAGGGCTTTCCAAGGTGAGCAACTCAGCCTAAAACCAGGGAGTCATTCCCTGAACAGTCGGTCTCTTCACTCAAGTGAGAAGTTCAGGAAAGGAGATGTCCATGCTTTATCAATCATGTCAAATCCTATGCCAGAAAGAACGAGATACCCACCCCCAAGTCACAGTGATAATTGCTTCCTACCATCTCCCCTGCTCTATGCACAATTTCTTCTTTTAGTTCTCTCTTAAAAAAAAAAAAAGCTGTCTCCTCTGTCACTCTTATACACATCTGTATGCGCATCTGTATGTATATATATATATATATGCATATATATAGATATATATTCATGTAGGGATGGATGTATAAACCTGTATGTGTGCATGGAAGTAGATATGTGTCATATGTGTATACAAGTGTGTGTGTGTTTGTGTGTGTGTGTGTGTTACATTTGGGTATGTTCAAGACAGCTTTGTGAAGCTGTGTCACTGTTAAACACAGGAAGGGCATTGTTCACCCAGGCAACCTCTGTAAAACTCGGAGGTAATATTAACCATTTTCTTAAAATATAGTGTGTGTAGAGAAAGATCAGGGCTATGACTCACATTTCTGTGCATGGAAAACAACCCCAAATGGAGGCAAAAAGCAACATGAAAGACAGACTGTAGGAAACAGGAAGACAAAAGAAGAAAAAAAGGACCGTGAGCCGGAGGGAGGGGTGGGAGAAGAGAAAATGAAAAGAATTGAGATGCGTGTCTCTCATCACCCAAGAATGCAAATATTAATGACTGCAAATATGGGCCAATAAAAATTTTAAAAGGGTAACATCAAAACCCCTGCCCAGATGAAGTTAGAGCCTCAGTGTTACAGATATATAAAAGTGGAACATTTCTTTAGCTGAAACTCAGAACAACCTATACTCCTCTGGTCAACAGCAACCCAATTTGAAAGCCACTGGCCAAGGAACTTGCATGGTGAGTGTGACAAGACACCTTCTCTTCAAAGTCCCATCAAAGGTGGCCCTTCAAGCACACACAGAGTCCACATCCCATAGGAGGCCCAGCAGGCTGTTTATCAGGACCTCCTCCTCCTCCTGGGCATGGAATTGAGTAGAGGAGAGACTAACACTTTTTCTTCTATACTACTCTTGAATTGCATGGATTTGTTAAAATAAGCTTGTATTTTTGTTAAGATGAAAACTTAAAGTTAGAAATTCACGTGCACATGCTAACTGCTAGTTATACATGTGAAAAAGAAATTATGTTTAGTTAAGATAGCTCTCACCCTAGCAAGAGAAATGAAGAAAAATCATCAAAGTATTCCTCACTGTAGTGGTTGATACACTGTCTCAACTTGGCTTAATGGGCTACAGCAGTTCCTGGCCTTAGAGGCCCAGCCCTGCAGGGTGGGGAGGCCCCGCCTTGAGGCACAATTGATCTTACCCTAGGGCACAACAGGGCTGATAAAGACTATAGTCGCACAGTCCGGAGTAACTCAGGGCAAAAAAAAAAAAAAAAAAAGAGTTGAGGAAAGCCTTCCTTGAAGAAATCCCGCTCTTCCTTCTGCCACTTTGCAGCTGTAGCACTTGGGAAGGGTGGTGATCTTCACGTTGGAGCTTCAGTCTCCTCAGTCAGCAGAGAAGGAAGAGAGAGGCTTGATGACGCGGCAGCTGCTGCCCCTCCTCTGCTCTTCATTGTTTTCTGCCACAGGAACTGCTGCCGTTTGCCTTGGAGCCCGTGGAGTATGGACTGAAACCTCCATTAACTACGAGCTAAATAAACCTTTCCTTCCTTCATGTTGAGTTTCAGGTATTTGTCCCAGCAACGAATAAAAAAGTAAATAAAACACTCACAAAACATGAACTGCATGGAATATAAAACAGACTTGGGAAATGTTATTGTTTATGTCTAGTTGTCCCTCCAAATCCTCATGCAATTATGGGGCAGGGACTTCCAGAGTTTGAGACTTGATCCATGATCCACTGGGATTATGTTTTAGTACCACTGAGATTATGGTCTGGGTACTGCTGGGAATTACAGGTGTGGCCTGAGGCGGATAGGCTAAGGCAGAGAGCCTAATGTAATTTAAAGAGAGACAGACTCGCACTGTTGCTTTGTTGCTGTGATTGGTTGGTTGCCTCTGTCACCATATGGTCACTATTCTGCCACCATGAACTGCTGCTTTGCATGCAGCCGAGTAAGGACTGAAAACTTCAGTTACTGTGAGCTAAACAAACCTTTCTTTTCTTCGTTTGGGGTGTTGGGTATTTGTCCCAGCAATGAGAGAAAAGTAACTAAGAAAGGAAATAATCACTCTTGGAAGCCAGGGAAATGATCATAGAAGCAGTAATGGCACATACAAGTTGGATCAGAGAAGATGGTAGAGTTCTGAAGAAGAAAGATATTTTCACCACCCAGTGATTATTTTTTAATTTCAAATAAAATATTTTTATGTTTTAGTTCCAGGATATTTGTTTGGTTCATTTTGCAGTTTTAATATCTGTTCTGAAATTACACAACATTTGTATAATTACATCAAATGTTTTCAGAAAAGTTTCTGAACAAATTTGTACAAATACAGAAATATGACAATTAAATGGGCATGATTTGAATTTTAGAGGGCCCTCTGTCTCTGAGCTTGAGCCTATCAGTGTTTCCCAATGTAATATATGAGAGATAAATTTAGGTGCCCCCTGAGTGACATTTTTTTTTTAATTTCAGCAGTTACACACTTATACAGGAAATCTTCAATTTATAGCATTATTGTGAAGTTCTATTCGTGATACCGATCAAAGTTTCCTTCTCAACATAAGTACAGGTAAACCTAGTTACTATATGACCTTGTCAAACAGACTTTATCTCTCTGAATGGCTCTTTCTCCATCTATAGTATAGGAATAGTATTCATGGCAGGGCTCTGTATAAATCAAAACTTGTAAATTTTACTACTATCCCAACAGACTGGAAGCTCCCTGCATGTCTTGCGCCCCCAAGGACCTAGCACAGAGTCTCAGATGAGGAATAACTGGACAGTGGCTGCAGGGGCTTAGCTCCAGGCCCACATAGGCTTGCAGTGAACTGGTTTCATCTAGGGAATATGAACACAATGCATCACCCATGCCAACCCAGACTGATAGTGAGCAATGATGCTTGGTGCCAAGAAGGAATCTCAGATTGGGAGATTAAGTGACTGACTGGCAACAGCTCTCATGAATACAGAAGCACAGAGTAACAGCTCGACCACACATGCGTTCTGTTCTCTCAGAGATGCTGGCATTCTTTGACAATGTTTATTGAGGGCCTACTGTGTGACGGGCATAGCTCCATGTAGATCCTTCCTTCTTGTCCCTCTGTGGCCCAGTCTTCCTCAGTTTTCTGAAGCTCAGCCCTCTCTGAAAGTTGCTTAATCCTTAATAAAGGGCCTGCCATTTATCTGAAGTCACAAAGCAAGGTAATGGCAGAGACTGAACTAGAATCCAAGGTGCTCCCTCCAGCGCAGCACAGATGTGTACTCACCAGGCCCGGGAAACCGGTTTGGTTTTTTCGGCCCTGCAGCAGCCCTCTCAGGTCCAGCCTCCCCACCTGCTGTCCCAGGGGCAGAGGAGGATCCCAGCTCAGTCTGGAAGCTGGGAGGCAGAAGAATGAGGGATAGTCCCTAGGGGCTGCAGGGGCTTGGAGAGGTATTTTAAAGAGGTCAAAAGAACAAGGAGGAGAGACAAAAGAGGAAGCCAGGGAGGGACGGTAAGAGGCCCTGTTGTCAGAAGGCAAGTAATTGGTTACCTGCACTGGTCAACTTTGCCAGTCTTCCTCCCTGGAGGAGAATAAAGAAATTGAAGAAAAACCACTAATAAATTAGTGTGAGCCTGGGCTTCACAGCTGTATTCATGTCTGGGTTCAGAGCAGAGAGTTTGATCTTCAGAAGCCCCAGGAAGGATGAGAAGTGCAAAAGGAGGAAGTTGGCTCTCCCCAACCTCAGAAGACCCCTGAGGGAGCTCTTCTCTCCCTCCAGTGCTCCCACTGTTCCCAGAGAGTGGAGAAGAATTTCACAGATCACGTGGCTTGACCTCATCATGTTAGAGATGGAGAGCACTCCAGAAAGCTGAAAAAGCCTGGATTGTGTAGACCTGCAGAGCGGGCCCCAACTGTTGAGCCTTCTCTAGCCACTCCTGGCTTCCATGTTGCTCTGCCCCTGGCTTCCAGGAGGGCTGTTCCCACAGGACCACTACTGAGTTGTCCAGCTCCAGAGAAGGCAGGCAGGGCTCGTACTACAGATTAAATTTCCCACTTAGGTACCTTTGCCAATTTAACAAACATACTTATTAAATGCCAGCCATTCTTCCACATGCTTTACTAACTCTGGCTCTCCCTAACCTAACGCACAGCAGAACACTGTCGTGGGGAGAGGGCCCCTCTAAGACGATACTCACAAAATGTCATCCTCACTCCTGCCCATTTTTTCTGGAGACCTTATCTCCTTAACACCTACTGTGTGATGTGCCCTGAACTACAGAGGGTAATGCTACCATTCAGAAGCCATCACATAAAAGCCTTTAAAACTCAGTGGGGCTGAAAGCTACAGGGGAGGGAGGTGTTTCTGGTGCTGCTCTGGGAGGGAGGACTGCTTGAGGGCAGTGATATTTGCATGTCATGGACAATGGAAAAAACGGTGGGGAAAACAAAACAAAAAAAAAAACGGTGGAAATGAACCCACAGGGGAAAGCAAATGGCTTAGGATTTTGAAGACCCTGAAAGGGAATTAGGATTTTATCCTAAAAGCAATAAGGAGCAATTAAAGGTTTTATACAGGGTGAGTAGCAAAGATCTAATTTGCTTTGGAGAAAAAGATTACTCTGGCTACTGTATGGAGCGGGGATTGGCAAGCTTCTTCCACAAAGAGTGATTAGTGAATGTCTTAAGCGGCCCAGGCCAGACTCTTTGTGGCTATGCTTGGCTGTGCCACCGCAGAACATTATCTGCAAAAGACAGTGCAGAAACAAAGGTCCAGTGACTTTATTTATAGACACTGACATCAGAGCTCCACGTAGCTGGCACATATCACAAAATATCATTCTTCTATTTTTCTGTGCTTTCTCTGGATATATATATATATATATATATATATATATATATATATGCTAATTTGTTGAGCTAATTGGCGTAGGGCCATATGATATGAACGTGAGCGGGG